>CAIGQQ010002490.1:2559475-2569490 GCA_903798035.1 Danio albolineatus
GTGTGTGTGTGTGTGTGTGTGTGTGTGTGTGTGTGTGTGTGTGTGTGGTTGGTTTGTCTTATCTCAGACTATCTCAGGTGGCATCTGCTGTGTCAGTGTCCATTCTCCCAAGTAAACAAGGCCCTCATTAACTATTTATTCACCCACACAAGGAAAAGAGTGACCCACGCATCTCCAGAGACCGCAGAAGTGCCCACTAAGGTGGTTTGGGTGAAATCGTGATGAACGGAGCTGTGTAGCTGAAGCCATGAGCGCCCGAGGTAGTGGTTTATGTTTCAGTGAAATCTAAGCAAGAAGTTTGTGGCCTATTTCACGATACGCAGAACCTCTGATGACAGATGTGGAATGAAATAGAGGCCTTTAAAGAAAAGAAAAGTGTGTTTAATGAACTAAAAACTACCACATATAGTTAGGTAGGCTAATTAAACAATTTTATTTAATTATATTATGTAATACAAAACTGCATTCAAATATTTCAAATAAATCTAAAATAAAAAGTAGTTCATTTTAATGTCAAGAAATTTAGGAGTTCGTTTAATACAGTTTGAAATTTTGAATCGTTTTTATTGGACTCCGAGTAGGCTCTTCAGGCTTGGCTTGAAGGACTCTGCTGAATGCTGGAGATGTGAAAGCGAAGAAGGAGACTTGATACATGCCCTGATGTGGTCTTGTTCTAAAATACAGGAATTCCTAACATATATGTACTGGGAGACCCATTTGTGTTAGGATCTGGTGTAAAGATGTCTGAGTGGATTCAAATAAGTATTATGATTGGAAGACAAATCATTATGAGGGGATGGCGGTCAGCAGGTGCACCATTATTTCAAGAATGGGTTACAGAATTGGGGAAGGTGGCAGCATATGAAAAAATGACATATAGACTACTGGATAAATTAGATGTTTATCAGAGAAGATGGGGAAATTATTTGACATTATTGGAGGATGAATAAGTGCACTGTGGTGAGACGCAAGGAAAAAGTGTAATTATCTTGTTTGATTTATTTATGTATCATTATTATTGTATTGTTATTTGAATTTTGTAACCTATTTTTATTTATTTTATTATTATTAAGTTTTTTCTTTTTTTTAATTCATTTATTTTTTACTATTATTTTCTGTACGGATGTTTTTTGATTTATTGAGTTTATATTATGTATCTGTATCTACTGGATTTTTAATAGCAACAGCTAATTACAGTCACTGCTGCTGTTGGGGATGGGAGGGGAAAGAGGATGTTAAAAGAATGTTAAAATTTGTAAACTGAAGGTACTGTTAAAATATTGAAGAAAATAAAACAATTGAATCACAAAAAAAAAAAAAAAAAAGTAGTTCATTTAGTGGCGGTGCAGACGGGTTGGTCAAATAAAAGCAGTCAGCCTCCTCTCAGTGTTGACTTCTCTTTACACAGCATTTTACAGCCCTGTGTCAGTGCATTTAGAGGACGAGTCGGCATCTCTGTTTCAACTCTAAAGCATATACTGCTTTAATATGTCGTTGCTTTTTCTCTCGCTTCAATGAACTGTGTACAGTTGCAGACAGACAGAGTTAAATACATATTATCCATGAGTACACTCAATTTCCTGTAGAATCTACAATAACTCACTGGCAGCAGTTCACCAGTAACTTACTGTGAATTATTTACAGCAAATATACTGTATTTACATTTACAGCACTATTTATGTTGTATTTTCAGTATTGTTTATCTTTACTGATATATATATTCATTTTTACAATGCAGATTTAAAATACAGTAACATACCGCATATCTGTCCGACAGTAAAATACATTTAAAATTATGATTAAATACTGTGTAATTTACAGAAATTGTTAACTGTGTATGTCTATTGCATGCATGATGTTTTTGTGTGGCAAGTTTAGACCTGCTGAATAATATAGTGAAAGAGGCTAGTTGCCTGCCACAAGGTTAATATCTCAATAACAATACATTAAAGCGCTTAACACTTTTCCCATGGAAATCTGATATAATATATGACAATTACATATGACATACAGGTTCATGTTTGGATTTCTCATATATATTTTTATACGTGGGCGACACAGTGGCGCAGTAGGTAGCGCTGTCGCCTCAAAGCAAGAAGGTCGCTGGTTCGAGCCTCGGCTGGGTTGGTTGGCATTTCTGTGTGGAGTTTGCATGTTCTCCCCGTGGTTGCGTGGGTTTCCTCCGGGTGCTCCGGTATCCCCCACAGTCCAAAGATATGCAGTACAGGTGAATTGGGTAAGCTAAATTCTCCGTAGTGTATGTGTGTGAATGAGAATGCATGGGTGTTTCCCAGAGATGGGTTGTGGCTGGAAGGGCATACGCTGCGTAAAACAAATTCTGGATGAGTTGGTGGTTCATTTCACTGTGGCGACCCCAGATTAATAAAGGGACTAAGCTGAAAAGAAAATGAATGAAGGAATATATGCATGTTTTAAAATATTTGTTTTCAATTCATCTTTGTCATATATATTCATATGGCCATATAGGATTTTCGCATGGGTTGTCTGGCATTGAATAGTTTTGAACTCCAATACTACAACAATCTGATTACGTTTATTGGGAAAAACAAGTGAACAAAGTAAAATGATCATTTAAATATTTATATTGAATATTAATATTAAATACAAATTATTAACAGATTGAATATTGTTGTGGTCAAGACTTTGATTTGATTTCTCTCTATACAGAATTGTCTCGTAAAAGTAAACCTACACTAGCAAATATTTACAATAATAAGAAGATGAAGAAACTAATCATACCCACTTCGTTTATCAGCTTATAATACATTTTTTTTCTTTACGCATTAGAAGGTTTTCGCCACATGATGGCGGTCATAACACTCTTAATCACCTTTTCAGAAATAGCCTGTAGTTTTTCATAATATAGCCTGCTGTAAATTGGATTGTAAGGTAATATGTAGGCCTAGTATAGTTTTTTATAGCCTTTTAAAAACTGTGTTCCTGGAACACAAGACAAATCAAGAGAAACAGCCTCATCAAACATAATGAGAACCAGCTGATATAGGGAATATTTGCTGGAAATGTTATTTTACTGACTAATTTTATGCATAATTAACAATTTGACAGAACTGAGTCGTTAATGACAGAGTTAAAGTTGAAAATACCAGGACTGCCCTGTCTCCTGGCTGAGTGAGTGAAGCGTGATTTGTGATTCCCCTTTTCTAAAAGCGTCATAGTGAAAGCGGGCAGGGCTCGATGCGCGCTAGTAATCATTCCTGAAGTGTATTAAAGGTATCCTGGAAATCAGGAAATATTACAGGTGCTGGTCAAGCATCACCTCCTCCTCGCTTTTCTTTTTCCTTTTCAGAGGAAAGTCCCTCAGACTCCCGCGAGAGGCTGCTAGCACAGAAAACCCCTCGATAAAACACACTGTTGCTAATGTAAAACCAAAACATAAGCTAGGCTATTTCTACCTCAGAGTTTTAGTGTGATCAAAAATGCTCTGAAAGAAATTGTTTAATATTGATATGCAGTTAAAAGTTACATAACAGCCCACGTGAAAAAATGCTATGAGGTATAATGCTATAAATTATATGAATATATTGTTTTTAAACCAACGTGTTGTAGGCTAACTCTTTTTTAATGAATGCTGCATACTATTAGTGAACTGATAAACAGTAGGCTACTACATACACTGTATTTTACTTTTTAACAGCAGTAGCTAAAGTGTGGTGTAGTAAAATTGTACAAAACAATGTTTTCTGGTAGGCTATCATTTAATAATTCTGTTTGCCTTTAGCAGAATTACTCCGTTAGGCTACAACAAGTAGGCTACTTTACTATATGGTTCAGAAACCCTAAATTATTATTTGTTTATGTAGGAGTGACTGATTCTTTCATTTCACTTCTTCATTTTACATTCATAAAAAGAATCGATGTAGTGAATCCTCAATTTACCATAGGCTGTGAATGTGTCATCCGATTAATAGCCGTTATTCATTGACAGAGTGCCTACTGGTTCACTTGAACTACCGGTTTGGGCAACCTATTCAACAGAACTGAAACAAATGATACGGTTGAGCTATAATTATATAATATCCGCAGGGAAACTGAATGAGAGGTTTGTTTTCTTTTGTGCTTTATTTTGATCCATTATAAAAATAATGTGGTATTTTAACATGATGATAGTCTAAAAGTAACCCTGAAATCAAACTTAGTGTAGTTTTTGGGATGTTAGTATGTTAGTCTTAAGGTTATTTATAAAACAATGACAAGTATAATAAGCATTAAACGAACAGTTTCACGCAAAACTACCAATTATGTCATTGTTTACTCGCCCTTCACTTGTGCCAAAACCCATAACCTTCTTTCTTCTGTTGAACACTAAAAGGGATATTTTGAAGACAGCCAAACCAGTAATAAGTGACTTCCGTTGTATTTGGTTTTTCATACTAAGTCGTAATCAAAAGAAAAAGAAGCTCGTAAGTTTGGAACCACTTGTGGGTGAGCAAATAGTGAGTAATTTTTAATTTCTGGGTATCTCCATCCCTATAAACACAAGCAATCGAGCCAAAAAGAACGAACATTTCTTTTTATTGCATTACAAAGAACCTTTTTTAGATTTGACTAAGTTCAATCTTTTATCAGTGTTTGTTGGTGCTGGAACAACATTCCAACATTACCATCAGATTTGAGGGACAGGTTTATGTCAACTTCAAACATGCAATCAAGATTATCTGCTGTTACATCGTTGTGGGGAGGATTATATTCCCATGATATTTTCTAGCTGTAAGGCCTGAGTTATATTACGAATACACAGTCATTTCTAGATTAAATATTTTTGCTTATGGTTATTTTTAACTCTACTGAACTGCTTGTTATGATGCTTGATATTACAAACTTTAATTTATCATAATTTTATTTTGTAGGGATAGTAGTACACCCAAAAAATGAACAATCACTTATTATTTAATCATCCTTTATGAGTTACCTTATTCTGTTAAACACTAAAGAAGATATTTTACAGAAAGCTGAAAACCGGCAGTGGTGGAAAGAGTATTGAAAAATCATACTCAAGTAAAAGTACCATTACTTGCCCAAAAATGTAGTGCAAGTAGAGTAAAAGTATCTGTTGTAAATATTACTCAAAGTATGAGTAAAAAGTAGACCTTTTAAAAGTACTCAAGAGTAGTGAGCAGTGAGTATTATGCTATGAAAAGTTGATGCGTTAACAGAATGTTACATTTACACATCCCTACACAAACAACATTTGGTGTATTCTTCCTATTTTCGTTCGTTCCTTCCAACCTTCCTTCATTCGTTTGTTCCCTCCTTCCTTCATTCATTCGTTTGTTCTCTCCTTCCTTCCTTCATTCATTTGTTCCCTCCTTCCTTCGTTCACTCGTCCGTTCATTCATATTTTTGTTCCTTCCTACATTAGGTCCTTTTGTTTATTCATTCGTTTGTTCGTTCCTTCCTTAGTTTGTTCAGACCTTCATTGAATCATTCCTTCATTAGTTTGGTCCTTCCTTCTTTCCTCCCTTCATTTGTTCGCTCATTCTTTCTTTCATATTTTTGTTCCTTCCTTCATTAGGTTCTTTGTTCATTCATTCGTTCGTTCGTTCCTTCTTTCCTTCCGTAGTTTGTTCAGTCCTTCCTTGAATCCTTCCCTCATTTATTTGGTTCCTCGATCCTTCCTTCCATTCCTTGTTCGGTCCTTCCTTTTATTTGGCCCTTCCTTCCATTCTTCATTCGTTCCATTTAGTGATAGTTTAAGGCTGTTTGGTGATTTCAGTCCTCATCCAGTCGACATCCATCATTTTCAGTCACATGCAGTCTATAATCAGTCTCTGGATCATTGCGTGTGCAGATTTTGGACATCTTCTTGGACATTTTTAATGTTTCCCAAAGGTTTGCTGCGTTTATAAAGCGCCCATGTCTTGAGGTTGTTCAGTATGATGTGATTTACTTTCTATGTGTGATTTAATTGGACAGGAATCACAGGACTGATCTTTCTACTGTAGACAATGACCATAGACAAGACAGAAATACAGTAGTGACTGCAGGATGAAGGACAGTAGTGGAGTAAAAGCACCGATACTGCACTAAAACTGTACTCAAGGGAAAGTAAAAGTCCACATTTATAAAACTACTCAGTAAAGTACAATTCCTGAGAAAAAAACTACTCGATTACTGTAGTCTGAGTATTCGTAATTAGTTACTTTAAACAACTGAAAACCGATAACCATTGACTTCCATAGCAGGGAAAACAAACACTATGGAAGTCAATGGTTACCCGTTTCCAACATTTTTCAAAATATCTTCTTTTGTGTTCATCGATAAAAAAAAAAGAATCAAACTGCTGGTAACGAGTGTGAGTAAATAATAACAGAATTTTCAGTTTAGGGAGAACCCAGTATCGTGGGATGTTGAATTTAGTTTGGAAATGACAATCGGGTTGACATCAGAACCCAACATCAAACCGACGTCAATGTCCAACGTCAGACAGATGTTGCATTTTGGTTACTCTTCAACGCTACCTAAAAACAACAAAACATAAACGTCTAATGATGTTACTGCTTGACGTTGTGTGAACGTTACCACTATGACGTCTATTAGACGTTGGATTTGAGTTGCAATACCTGATGAAAAATGTTAGTTTAAGATGTTGGCTTGACGTTGGATTTTGGTCTCTTTCCAACTTAAAATCAACAAATTATGAACGTCATTTCACGTTGTTATTGGACGTCAAAATAACATTGTCCTTAGATGCTAGCGAGCTAATTTTGTACGACGTTATGCTTTAAATCTGTTGTCTTAGAGGGATAGTTCACCCAAACAATTACATTTACTCACTATTTATGCTCCCTCAGGTAAATAAGATTTGAAGAAAGCTGAAAACCCGTAACCATTGACTTCCATTGTAGGAAAGACCAACACTATTAATGTCAATGGTTACAGATGAATATTTATTCATTCATTTTCCCTCTGCTTAGTCCCTTATTTAGGGGTTGCCACAGCGGAATGAACCGCCAACTACTCCAGCATATGTTTAACGCAGCGGATGCCCTTCCAGTCATTTAATACTTTATAGTTTTATAACATTTTGTGTGTGTGCGTGTGTGTGTGTGTACGCTTTGTTGTTGTAGACATTCTCCTCATTCACCTACAGCAAAATTCTTGTCGATTCACAGAAAACTGCTTACTTGCGCAAACAGAAATAAGGTGCACACAGCAGCTCGTTTAGATCCTTTTGCACTCTAAAAGGGTGTAATGCTTTTACCTTGGGTGTGTTCCTCAAAGAAATCAATATTTATATCTGTCTTGTGACCACAGGCTGTGTAATCCTACGCCAGCAGAATGTCCTCCGCCTCACTGTGGTGACCGAAAAATTCCCAGTTTTTGAATAAAAGCCACTGGTTTCCTCCAAAAACAAAGGTATGCATTACTGAAATCCCACACACCTCACTTCTGTTTCCAGAGGTCAGTAGGGCAAACTTTAGAAACTGACATCTATATCTAAAAACATTGTGTTAATTTAACAATCTAATCCCATTGTATCGCCTGTTCATGTTTGCTTTCACACAGAAACTCCTCCACAATGTCGTCACACAAAGGCCTGGTATGAACTCTGCAACTATTTAAAGGAGCGGAGCACAGATTCAGCACCGCCACGACTGGAATAGCAAGTGTGCATTGATTTCTGAAGGTTAATTTATTTCTGTGACGCAAAGCTGATTTTCCAGCATCATTACTCCGGTCTTTAGTGGCACATGATCGTTCTGAAATCATTTGCTGATTTGTAGCTCAGGAAATAAAAATAAAAATGCATTCATTCAATGCATTCAGCAAGGAAATGTTCACAGTATGTCTGATCATGTTTTTTCTTCTGGAGAAAGTCTTACTTGTTTTATTTCGGCTAGAATAAAAGCAGTTTTTAATTAATGATTTTAAGGTCAATATTATTAGGGAGGTAATAAACAGGGGGGCTAATAATAATGACTTCATCTGTATGTATTATTGTTTTACAAAAAATATGACGTCATTATACATTATACTATGTTGTGTCATATTTTTTGTAAAACTATATTGTTGGTTCTTTGATGCAAGTTTAAAAGAATTTTCAGCATCATTTCTATAATTTTTCCATTGTCACATGATCACTCACAAGTAATTTGATATGCTAATTTGTTGCTTATAAATGTAAAAAAATGTATCAAAATTTTAACATTAATATGAAATGGCATAAAAAGGGTCAAATAATACGAATATTTTGCAGCATTATGGATGTCTTTACTGTCATTTTTAGTGCATGCATGGGTTTACTCAAAGGTTAAGCCGAATGAATGAATGAAGAATTAATAAATTAATTAATTATGATTGAAAGAATGAATGAATGAATGAATGAAGAATGGATGAATGAATAAATGAATAAATGAATGAATGAATGAATGAAGGAAGGAAGGAAGGAAGGAAGGAAGGAAGGAAGGAAGGAAGGAATGAAGGATGATGGAATGAATTAATGAATGAATGAATGAACAATGAATGGATGAATGAAGAATGAATGAAGGAGGGAAGGAAGGAAGGAAGAATGATGGAATGAATAAATGAATGAATGAATAATGAATGAATGAATGAATGAATGAACGAACGAAGAATGGATGAATGAATGAATGAATGAATGAATGAATGAATGAATGAATGAACAAACAAACAAACGAATGAACGACCGAACGAAGAATGAACAAATGAACGAACGAACAAACGAACAAACAAATGACCGAACGAAGAATGAATGAACGAACGAACGAAGAATGATTGAATGAAGAATGAATCAATCAATCAATCAATCAATCAATGAACAGAACGAATGAACGAACAAAGAATGAATGAATGACTGAATGAATGAATGAATATTGAATAAGAAAAGTCTTCTTGAAAAAGTCAAGCTGAGCCAAAAAAAGAAACACTGTGTCTTTAATGTTCTAAAGCATACTAATGTTCTAAAGTAAGCTTACAGTACTAATAATAGGGCAGCAACTGATGACAAGTGTTTGAGTGACAGATGACATAAACACATACAGTCCAGTTATGCATACATAAATTCTCAAAATTACTTTGGGTTAGTTTGCAAAACCCAGCAGTCCACAATGTCATTCCTTCACAGATCCAAGACAAACTCCAAACACTCCAAACTCTTTGTTTTCAATATTGTAACAAGCTTGTGGTGCGGTTTGTGTGATGCCATTTAAAGCGGTCATGAACTGAGAATCAAAATTCCCTTGACCTTTTGACACCAGCTTCATCCTGTAAGTTTCTGAACTCAAAGGTTATTAGTCGAAAAACACTTTATATTTAAGCCACAGGGTGTAAATGGGTCACTGCATTAAATAAAACTAACCTAGACTTAAAAACTAGCCTAGAGTGTTGTCTTCTGTTAAAAACTAGCCTAGAGCGCCGTCTGCTGTTGAACACTAGCCTAGAGCACCCCCTGCTTTAAAACTAGCCTAGAGTGACGTCTAATGTTAAACACAATCCTTGAGCACCCTCTGCTTTTAAAAACTACCCTAGAGCTCTGTCTGCAGTTAAAAACTACCCTAGAGCGCCATCTGCTGTTAAAAGCAAGCCTAGGGCATTGTCTGCTGTTAAACGATAGCCTAGAGCACCATCTGTTGTTAAACTATCCTAGAGCACCACCTGCTTTAAAATTAGCCTAGAGTGCCATCTGCTGTTAAAGACTAGTCTAGAGCACCGTCTGCTGGTAAAAGCAAGCCTAGATCTCTGTCTGCTGTAACAAGCAAGCCTACAGCACTATCTGTTGTTAAACTAACTTAGAGCGCCATCTGCTTTTAAAAACTAGCCTAGAGGGCCATATGCTGTTATAAACTAGCCTAGAGCGCCATCTGCTGTTATAAACTAGCCTAGAGCGCCATCTGCTGTTAAAAGCAAGCTTTGAGCGGCGTCTGCTGTTAAAAACTAGTCTAGAGCGCCATATACTGTTATACTAACCTAGAGCGCCATCTGCTGTTAAACTAACCTAGAGCGCCATCTGCTT
>CAIGQQ010002490.1:2579345-2591949 GCA_903798035.1 Danio albolineatus
TATATATATATATTATCATTAATTTATCACACATTAATAGTTGAAGGTATTGTAAAGTTAATAACGACAACATTTCCATAGCAATCTGTGAGATACGTAAATTTGGGATTGCCTGGCAGGTAATTTAAGCTGAGGTGCCATTTGTTTTTAATCATTTTTTTAAATGAATTTACTGAACCGCTCCTGAGCCCGATTCAGAGCACTCACACTTCTCAAACGAACAGGGAAATGCGCCTGGACACAATTCGGATAGCAAAGTGTTAGTGCGTCCTAAAGAGTGAGCACATTTTAATTGTAGTGTGAACTATCTCTTTAATATAAAGTGGGACCCGATGTAATCTTAGGTTTTTGAGGTGTGGCTTCTTCCTAAAGCACAGAAAGCGCTTCAGCTCTTTTCTTAGCATCAGTCTGATGACCTAAATAACACTATAATCACAGTTTTGTCAGATCACAGTGATTTACCGTGCTTTCACTTTCTCTCTCCTCCTCTGTGACAGTCTCTACGTCCCTCCGCTGGGACACGTCCTACATGTTGGCCCCGTCCCATAATCTGCTTCCACTGAGCTGTTATCTGGAGAATAGGAGACACCATTGTCCTTCTCCTGAAACACTCATCTTGGCCTGAAGAGATGGCCTGTTATTTGTTGTCCTGATTTTTCACAGTCTCTTCTGTGTGTGTATATGGGAAGTAAACAGTCGTGGATGAGCTCAATAATTTCTCTTAACCACATTTTTAAGCACACTTGATCTATTTGAAACATGTTTAGCATTGCAACGCTTCAGGATTAACATTAGCAAAAGCATTTTTCTTAAAGGAACAGTACACCCGTAGAGAAATACGGATGCCATCCTCTATCACACAAGTGTCAAATCCAGTTCCTGGAGGCCCGCAGCCCTGCACAGTTTAGTTCCAACCCTCCTCCTGATCAGGAGTGTTTAATTAGGGTTAAAGCTAAACTGTGCAGAGCTGCGGCCCTCCAGGAACTGGATTTGACACCTGTGCTATCTGATATTTCAATCCAAAACAACATGATATGTCTTTCTTCCATAGAAATGCATGCATAATGTGACGTCAAACTGCAATACGTCAGCTTTTGCTTCAAATTATGCAATTTTCCATTGCGAACTTGGAGAAATTGTGATCCTAGTTTTCCCTAGAAATGATCCAAGACATTGGGGATTATTTTTATTTAGTAGAGCATTGAAAGAAGACTTTTAGCTGATTCCTGGTGATGCATACATATCTAATAAACAGCACTTTGAGAGTAAAAAAACCTACAGGCACAACAATATTAATACACTTTGGTTCCTGATGAGAATTGATTTCTTACACTTGTTAAAAATGGATTGTTGTAACCATACCTGCCAACACTCCCGTTTTTTTCCGGGAGTCTCCCGTATATCACATCCATCTCCCGCCACCCTCCCGGTTCGTTATTTCTCCCGGGAAACTCCCGTCATTTGTACGTCCCAATGCAGTTTCAAAAAAAGCACTTTTGTTCATGTTTGTCAAGTTGTCAGATCTTGAATGAAGTTCATTACCGCACACAATGACGCAATATTCAAATCTTGTAACATATTTTACCTCAATCTGGCAACATACGTTACAACTTGAACTTGGGACTTGAACGGTGGTAGTAGTAACAAGCAGCTGAGTCAGTAGTAGTACACATGATGGAAGGAAAAGAGTCAGGCAAAGAAAACAATATATACATAAACTTAACAGCAGCTGGACGGAAGAATTCAAGTGTTTGTCTAGAAACCACCCTGACGATGCCCACGCTTTCTACAAGGTGTGTCATTTTGATTTTAATGTCAGACACGGTGGGGAAAACGACATCACTCAGCATGTGAAATCACAACGGCACTAAAATTGTAAATTATGTTCAAATTATTAATAATGTTCAATTCCTTAGAGAGTTTATTGTTATCGCTTCCCTTTACAAGACCTTATTGTGTCACCAGGAGCCATATTGCTTTGGGCTCATTTGTATGTTTATTTTGTTATTTGTATTCTCTTCTTTCTCTCCCCCTCCCCCCCTTGGTTGTAACCCAATGTTGGATTAAAGGTGAAGTATGTAAGTTTGAGACCCAGTGGTTGAACTAGGTATTGCACTAATGGCTAAAAACAAAAGCAAGCACAGGTTGCCAGATTAAGGACAGGAGCGAGTGATTTAAACCGTGCTCTAAATAAAAGCAACGGCGCCCGATAGAAGGAATATTTATGTTTTTGTCCTCACCAACACCTAATTGATATATTAGAAACGGCTTCTGTTTATCACAGCTGACAATGATCAGCTCAGGTACACCTCATGTGCTTTATTCTTTGTTAAATGCTCATAATGTGAGTTTAAATGGCATTTTACAGGACATTTATTGCCATATACTGAAAGCAGCAGCAGATAGGAAACCGGAGCACCCGGAGGAAACCCACACGACCACAGGGAGAACATGCAAACTCCACACAGAAATGCCAACTGACCCAGCCGAGGCTCAAACCAGCAACCTTCTTGCTGTGAGGCGACAGCACTACCTACTGCGCCACCATGTCACCTAATTTCCAAGATATTTAATAATATTTCAAAGTAAATTAAAAAAACTTATTTTAAAAGGTAACTAATACATTAGAACTTTTTAAACGAAACTCATTGGAATAAAACCCATAAACAATCACATTTATAACACAGTGGAGTTCAATGCTGAATACACTAGTCTAGCTAAATCTGCCTGTGACTTGATTTGATCACCAAAGTCTCTGGATTGTCGGGTAAGAAACTAAATCTGATTTATTTACACCATTTCATTGAAATATTTCATTTCAGTCAGCTTTTTTAAAGAAAAAAACAAACAAAGACCTATATTAAATTTGAACTGACATTAAAAACCATCCCCATCATTCTCCCTCTTTTCTCAGATGGGATGGTGGGCCAAATCAAAGGTTACCATGGGCCAACTTTGGCCCCCGGGCCCTAGTTTGGGCATTTCTGCCTTAGACGCTGTCTAGACGTTGAATTTTGGTCACCTGACATCACAACCTAAATCAAACCTAATATTATTGTCTTATGAGGTTGTGTGCCAACTGGCCAATAACTAAATGCACTACAGAATGTTACTTTTACACATCCACAGAGTACATGTAAATACATCATCTTTTTACAGCGTAATATTCACTACTCACTACCAGTGATGGAAAGAGTAATGAAAAATCATACTCAAGTAAAAGTTTCATTACTTGCCCCAAAATGTAGTGCAGTAGAGTAAAAGTATCTCTAGTAAATATTACTCAAAGTATGAGTAAAAAGACCTTTTAGAAGTACTCAAGAGTAGTGAGCAGTGAGTGTTACACTGTAGAAAAGTTGATGCATTTACAGAATGTTTCATTTACACATCCCTGCACAAACATGTGCTGTATTCTTTCTATTTTCGTTCGTTCCTTCCAACCTTCCTTCAATTATTTGTTTGTTCTCTCCTTCCTTCCTTCATTCATTCGTTTGTTCCCTCCTTCCTTCGTTCACTCGTTCGTTCGTTCATATTTTTGTTTCTTCCTACATTTTATTTATTCATTCCTTTGTTCGTTCCTTCCTTCCTTCTTTAGTTTGTTCAGTCCTTTCTTGAATTCTTCCTTCATTCATTTGGTCCTTCTTTCTTTCCTCCCTTCATTTGTTCGCTCATTCTTTCTTTCATATTTTTGATCCTTCCTTCATTAGGTCTTTTTTCATTCATTCTTTCCTTCCTTAGTTTGTTCAGTTTCTTCTTGAATCCCTCCTTCATTTATTTGACTCTTCGATCCCTCCTTCCATTCCTTGTTCGGTCCTTCCTTCTATTTGGCCCTTCCTTCCATTCTTCATTCGTTCCATTTAGAGATTGTTTAAGGCTGTTTGGTGATTTCAGTCATCATACAGTCGACATCCATAATTTTCAGTAACATGCAGTCTATAAACAGTCTCTGGATCATTGCGTGTGCAGATTTTGAACATCTTCTTGGACATTTTTAATGTTTCCCAAAGGTTTGCTGCATTTATAAAGCACCCATGTCTTGAGGTTGTTCAGTATGATGTGATTTACCTTCTATGTGTGATTTAATTGGACAGGAATCACAGGACTGATCTTTCTACTTTAGACAATGACCACAGACAAGAAAGAAATACAGTAGTGACTGCAGGATGAAGGAAAGTAGTGGAGTAAAAGTACCAATACTGCACTAAACATGTACTCAAGGGAAAGTAAAAGTGCACATTTTTAAAACTACTCACTAATTTACAATTCCTGAGAAAAACTACTCGATTACAGTAGTTTGAGTGTTCGTAATTACTTTACACCACTGCTCACTACTCTTGAGTACTTTTAAAAGGTCTACTTTTTACTTATACTTTGAGTAATATTTACTGCAGATACTTTTACTCTACTTGCACTACATTTTTTGTGCAAGTAATGATACTTTTACTTGAGTATGATTTTTCAGTACTCTTTCCACCACTGGTCATTGAGTACAGTATGTTTTGACTTATATGTTTTCTTTTATGACTCTTATAGTGATGCAGGGACCTTGCATTATGAATCACTAAGCTTCATCTATTTAAAACACTAATTTAACCTCTCATTCTTCTTGGCAAGAAAAGTCCAAGGTGGAGTGGAGGGAACGTGGACATTTCTGCTCCTCCTCTGTCAAAGTGGGCTGATCTCGAATCAGTCTGTGTGGCTGCAGTAGCGCTGTTTGACTCAGTTCGGGCTCATATACGTGGGCGTCCGTCTGTCTTTCAAAACCACTGCAATGAACAACAATGAATGCGGTTTTCTGCGTCGCCGATCACCTTTAAGGAATGATAGCGATGACTTTCGCCCGAGGACACACGACGATCGCCGACGCAAGATCGTCACCTGCGCGCGCTATGCGTAAAAGCGCGCAATGACAACGATATGCGCGCACTGCGGTTCCGCCGCGCTTAATCCGAATCTGGATATGTGAAGGGTTTGGGATTAGGAGGCTGCTGGGGTGATGCGAATTGCCCTCCTTTGTTCGCGCAGATGAGGGGCTGACGTGTTCCCGGGGGATTTTCAGTCGCAGTTCAAGCCCTGACACTGGCGAGTCGGTCAGAATCACACACACACCTACACACACATGCACACACACTCTCAAAGCTGCTATGACTTCCTGCATGCGTCCGTACTGTGATCTGATTGCTCCTCGCATGCTGCTGCTGCTCATCTCGGTACTGTTCCTGTTCGTGAGGTCCAATTCGGGTGAGTTCGGATGATTTCCGACACACTTTTTGTGCTGTTTTTACCTTGTTATCTTCCAGCAAGGTGCTTCGTTGATGGAAATGAATGGAAATGCCAGTGTTTACATGCGGTGAAGTTGTCACACGGTTTGAGTCAGTAACTGCCGCGCTTTAAGTCCAAACTCGACTCTTGACCACTAAACGAGTCGTGAGTTTCTGTTTTTATGAAATCAGGATTTATACCTCACGTGAAAACTGCGCAAATGAGATTTTCTTCGATGTGTGGGTTGAATGAGGAGGACAATATTTGGCTGAGGTACAGATATTTGAGTAGCTGGAATCTGAGGGGTTAGAAAAAAATGTAAATACTGAGGAAAAGTCGCCTTTAAATTTGTGAACATTAAGCAGCAATGCATATTAGTGATCAAAAAAGTGTTTTTATATATTTACAGTAGGAAATTTACTAAATTTCTTAACATAACATAATCTTAAATTACAATTCTCATGATTTTTTTGGCATAAAGTGACACAGTTTTGACCCATTCAATGTATTTTTTGACTGTTAACATAATTGAAGGCTGGTTTTGTGCTCCAGGATGAAATATTTTAGATATTTTAATATAATTTTGCTTAGCAACAAGAAGTAAACACTATGGCAGGTTATACCTTCCAACATGGGTCAAGTGTAATGTAGATTTTAACAGAAATGTTGTGCAAAGATCTTGTCATTTTCATTAAATGCCAAATGTATCCTTCAGTTTCTCTGAAAATGTTCTTGTTTGAGCAGGTTGACGTTTATTTACTTCTGAAAAGCACTCAGTAGTCTATAACTCACTTTACAAAATGTTTTGAGTATTTTGCTGTTCCAGTTGTGACAACTTGCCCCATACAGTGTACCTACACTATAAGAAAACACCTGTGAATGAACAGCTTCCGCATTTTGTGTGTTTTACGTTCATTTACGGTTGAGAATTGCATTTTGTGATGTTGATCTCTGCTCTGTCGACTTTTGATGTTGAAAATTCAACTCTACAGTTTAACAAAGTGACTTTTATTGATATGTAGTTGCTTTAAATAATATAATGCAAATTAAATGGAGCAATAAGTGTGTAAAGTAACAGAAAATGTACTGGCAGTTTATTACAAGGTTATTGTTGTGTAAAATACAACACCAACTCAGAGGATATATCACTTTAAACTATTAAAAATGCTTAGAAA
Source organism: Danio albolineatus (assembly GCA_903798035.1). Lineage (NCBI taxonomy): Eukaryota > Metazoa > Chordata > Actinopteri > Cypriniformes > Danionidae > Danio > Danio albolineatus. The sequence goes on from CAIGQQ010002490.1 coordinate 2,585,783, forward strand.
ACACACTTTTTTGAACTTTTCAAGGTTAAAAGTTGTTAAAAAAAGATTAAGATGCCATAATACTATTCAATGGCATAAATAAACAAATAAAAACATGAATCACAAAATACAGAAAACTGCTCATTTTTTATATTTTAGTAGTTTGAAATAATATAATATATAAGAAATAGAGCAATAAGTGTGTGAAATAACAGAAAATGTACTGTCAGTTTATTACAGGGTTATTGTAGCGTAAAATACAACACCAACCCAGACGACATATTACTTTAAACTATTAAAAATGTTAATTAAAGCCACTTTTTTTAACTTTTCAATGTTAAAAGTTGGTTAAAGAAAGATCAAGATCCCACAACACTATTCAAAAGCATAAATAAATAAAAACACGAATCACAAAATACAGAAAACTTCTCATTTTTGATATTTTAGAAGTTTGAAATAATATAATATATAAGAAATAAAGCAATAAGTGTGTGAAATAACAGAAAATGTACTGTCAGTTTATTACAGGGTTATTGTCGTGTAATATACAACACCAACCCAGATGAAATATCAATGCAAACTATTAAAAAGGTGAATAAAAGCCACTTTTAAAAAAAACTTTTCTAGGTTTCAAGTTGTTAAAAGAAAGATCAAGATCCCACAACACTATTCAAAAGCATAAACAAATAAAAACATGAATCACAAAATACAGAAAACTGCCAATTTATGATATTTAAGTAGTTTGAAATAATATAATATATAAGAAATAGAGCAATAAGTGTGGAGATCAAGATCCCATAATGCAATTCAAAAGCATAAACAAATGGGGAAAAATAAAAACATGAATCACAAAATACAGAAAACTGCAAATTTATGAATATTTTTTCAACCCAGGCTCATTCTGAAAACGTAGTCCCACGTAATTTTCTGGAGGATGCGAAATACATCCCGGGAGGAACGTATTTTTGCACTTTGTGTTTCCGCGAATCAACGAGAGGCCGCTGTCTACGCTGTTTGAGATCTCAAAGGTCTCTCGCGAGTGCTGTTCACGCCTGCTGTTCTCGCATAAACCCACTAGAGGCCGCTGTTGACTGACTGACTGACTGACCGACCAACCTTCCTTCCCTAAACCCAACCAAAATTTTATCGATTGACGTGCCCACACCCAACCAAAAACTTTCAAAAGCAATCCAGAAAAAAAGAAAAGCCCTCGTCTCATTTTACCACGTTTTCAGTCTTTACCACATTCTCACCCTGGTGCTTTCTGGTTTATTTTATTTTTTGGAGTCTGTTTTTGTCTTACCTGCTTTCTGGAACCGCTCTTCACCGAACTCCGTCGTCGTGGTCAACTCCTCTCTGCGTCTCAAGTCCGCCGACGTACATGGCGAGCTAACGGGACAAGCTGATCGCAGCGGGAAAGTCGTCCACACGGAGCTAAGTGGTGAGCTGGTAAGCGTGAAGAGAAACTCTATAGCATTCATTTAAAAATATGAAACGCAGCCAAACGTACCTCCGACAACATAACGTGCGGCCTCCAGAGACTACGTTTTCAGAATGAGCCTGTGTTGTATTTTTCGCTTGCATAAAAATGGTTTGACAGCATGGTTGTGCACGGTCATGTTTTCCTATTCTCTCTTGATATCTCTCCTCACATTTATTATTCAGATTCCCCGTTCTTTCCCCGCCCTCAGTGATTTGTTCATCTTTCTTTTAAGACAGTTTCTCTGTAAACAGCGCGCTGCTCCGCTCTGACAGGGTCTGTGTCGGACACAAAGGCCCGCTGAAGATCTGAACGCTCGCTCATTCATGTGTAAATGTGTGTGTTTCTCTGCGTTCAGCGGATAACCGTTGCCTGTCTGCCCTCATCTCCACATGTGAAGACTGTCTGAGACGCGGCCCTGAATGCGCATGGTGCTCTCAGGAGGTAATGTGTGCCAGAGCGCCCATTGTTGGAGCTCGTGAAGTGCTCACGTTTATTCTATTAACACACACACTAGCTGAAATCCCAGAATGCATGTGAATGAGGGAACTAGATGTGTTCAATAATATCAATATACTTTACTTAGGCCCAATCCCAATTCTACCCCTTAGCCCTTCCCCTTACCCCTCGTTTTGCACGTTCACGTCAAGGGGTAGTGGTGTCCCACTTCTCTTTAGCTTGAAGGCGTAGGGCTAAGGGCGAGGGGTATACACCCCTTCGACCGATGATTTTTCAGGACCACACTTAAAACAGAGGGGTAAGAAAATGTCCCAGAATGCACCTGCCACAGCGGCAGGATAGCTGAACCCGGAAGTAAGGAGATCCACAAATTAGTATTTTTTTGTCATTATTACAAATTTTTACGACAAACAAACATATGTTTTAATATATTCATAACCGCGTTCGTGTTTTACCATCATGCTTTTAAAAAAAAAAACGCCAAAAAAAAAAAAAAAAACGCTAAATTTGGCGATCTATAATCCATAATCATAACTCCTGTACAGCAGTCCCACAACATTCTGACACTCGATGACACTGGAATCCCCTGTCAGTAATGTCTAGTGTCTGAGAATGAGCTTTTACAGTGTCTGCTATAATGTTAATGTTGTTTTCGTGTGTTTACACAGATAAATATGGCCACTGTGTAAACACACAGTACAGTTATGATCTTATTGCCACATTAGATGGTTATGATAACATAATATAAGCCTTCAGTGATTTCCTGAAGATAAACACCAAACAATAACACAACTGGAATAACTCCAGCAGTCGTGATCGTCTGATCTCATATGAAGCAAGAGATCGCGATGACATATGATGACGTGTGCAGGTGTTGAAGTGCTGGCCCAATTCTTAGGGGGAAGTTTTGAAGTCCTTCCCCTTAACCCTCGGTTGTAAGGGCCAAGGGGAAGGGGTAGGGGTACAAAAATAGAATTGGGATTGGGCTTTACTTTACTTTAAACTTTATTGTCCGTTCTGCTTGGCACAGAAAGGAAATTTGTCTTAAACACTGGATTTATAACAACAATTACATACATATAATAATCACACAATAACAACATTCATCAAGACAACAACATAAGTTAAAAATTTAAAAACTGAATTAGCCCCATACATATTGCTGCACATCATTCTTGACTTTTCACTCCAAACAGTGATCCGATTTAAGACAACTGCAATTGGAATAAATGAAATGAAATAAATAAATAAATATAATAAATAAATAAATAAATAAAAAGAACCATATCAATTAAATACGCTTTAGGAATACTATTATGAAGAAAAAAAGCAGCCAGAGCCTATTTCAGAAATCTCTGCTGTTAAATATGTAGGGAAATTTAGGAAAAGAAACACATATCGGGACAGGTAGGAGAACATTCTGCTTTATTTATCTTCTTTAAAACAAAAGCAATCAGCCAAACACACAGGATCAGTGTAATATTACATTATTTACGCTCATAAATTAATTATGAAACTTACTTGCGATCGATCAAAAACACCTGAAAACAAATTATAGGTTCAAATGTCCAGAGACTGACCGTTAGATACACCAAAGATTAATTATATATCCCGTTTTAACAACAGAGATGCAAGAGATTAGATCCAGCGGTGGGTCTTGGGATGGTCTGACCGACATAAAGCTTCCCTCGGGGGGAGCCGATCACGGAGCTGCCGCTGACCGCCTGGAGCTTCCAACATTTTTAAAGACGCGCTTTTCTTACACACAAACTGCTGATTTGACTTTAAAATAACTACATTCTCGCTTGAAAAACTCTTAAAACTTGATTTTGTGGCATAGTTGATGAGTATTTTCCAAATTTTGCAGATTTCCCATCCGCCATTAGCAGCCCTCATCGATTTCATGTGCAGCACATGCGAGTTACTATAGTAACTGTAAACGTTTGGGAGAAGCGCATTTATTTCCAACTGTGATCAAAACTGACTGGAACTACCTGTGCGTTTCAACGAAATATACCACACCCTCCAGCCAATCAGAATCAAGAATTTCAACAGACCATGGAATAATACTTTTTATTTCATATATTTAGGTTTTAGTTTTGATACTTTCAAAATCATTCCACATAAATCTGCAGATTTTTAACAAAATTTTGCGCAGAAATAGCAAAAACATTTATAGCAAAGCTTATTTGCCTGATTGATAATTAGTGATAATTTCTTCTTCTGTTTAAGTGTTGTGTTACCACACCATGGAACATTATTATATGCGCGAACACTCTCTATCAATTATCTATATGCCGTGTTTAAAGTCTGTGTACTAACATTAAAACTTCTCAACTTGCGGATGAGACTGAGCAGCTGACTTGCCTTTTTATAAGCAGCCTCTATATTACTATTAAAATTTAGTTTATTGTAAATAATTGTGCCTAAATAATTATACTAAATAAATTTGAAACCTGCTCTACTATTTGTCAGTTTATGATGACTGGTTTATAAAATCTAGTATCTACATAACATAACTAACTTTTGTTTTTTCAATGTTAAGGTGTAATGAACTTTTGCCAAACCAATCTGTGATATTATTAATATATTTAAAATATGAGGAGCTATTCGTTTCTTCCTGACAGGAAACCAATGCCAGATCATCTGCGTATTTTATAAGAGTGAGATTATCATCATTATTGCTCTGCAGATCATTAATATATATATAGGAAATAAAATAGGGGATAATACACACCACTGAGGAATTCCTATATTTAAAATATATAGTGATACTGATACTGCACAATATTGATATCAAGGGCACTTTTAAATACAGTAAATACTTATTTATACGTTTATAGTGTCTTTTAAGTGTATTCAGATTGGTGTTTTGGCAGCAGTGTTCATAACTAAGAAGAATTAATAGCCAATTTATTTTCAAACATTAATATTTTCATGTTAGTCTGGCCTATAGCGTTTAAAATAGGCTCATGACTATTTAAATGTCTTTTATTAACTCTGTACACTATGTACGGTACACCCGCACTGTATTCAAAGCTTCACTTTTCCCACATTTCTTTATGTTACAGCTGTATTCTGAAATGGATTTAATTGATTTATTTCAAGACATGCATAATATTAGTAAAATATGACATATTTTGCTGATTTTTTTACACCTACTCAATCAAGTTTGACATTTTTTCTTATACAAATAAAGCCTCATTTCTTCCCAAGAGTGAGTAAATCAGATACTTGTCTATTAAAGGATGGTTGTGGTTTAGTGAGACCTTAATCAGTCTGTTTAATGAGTTTTAACTTGCTCGTGTTTATTTTCCCGGGACGGACATTTAATTTGAATGCCGTCTTTGTAAGGAAAGTCAGAAATGTTCTTGGGATTGTGGTTAAGAAAATAAGTTCATTAACTGGCTGCGGTGCCGGGCACCAGTCAGACTAATCCCTGAACGACATCTCAACAACAATCTTTCAGCTAAAGAGCTTTTCCACGCTCTGTGTGCTCTGAATAATGCCACCCTGCACAACAGTTGGCTTATTTCTTCTGGCAGCAGGCTTTTGCAGTGACCCTTGACCTTTTTGATGGTTTGTTTATCTTGACAGAGGTTTCTGGACGGGGCTCATGTAAGCCAGCGATGCGGATCTGTGTCCGACCTGACAGTCAGGGGATGTGAAGAGGAATTTATCGAGAACCCAAAAGTGAAAGTGGAAGTGAACGCCACCATCAGCAGTTCACAGGTGGCACCAAGAGAAATCACCATCCACCTACGACCAGGTAACAACTAAAACAGACACCAAATATGCCAAAGAATACCACAAGAAGTGCCCTAGTAACACATCTTAACCTCCACATAGACCCTAGCAATGCTTTAACAACCCTAAACACCTTATAAACCAGAACACCATAGCAACCTCACTGAAATACCACAACAGCCGCCAAGAATACCCTAGCAACAGCTTAGCAACCAAAAGTGACACCATAGCAACCTAACAGCAACACTACGACAACCACTAAGAATACCCTAGCAACAGCTTAGCAACCCAAAACATCTTAGAAAAAAGAACACCTTAGCAATTCCATGACAACCCACAAGAACACTCTAACAAGACATTTGTAAACACTCTAGAAACCATGACAACTATAAAGAACAGCCTTAGCAACCCAATACTCCTAAGCACCACATAGCAATATATCATTAAATGCAGACCACATTAGTATAGCAATGCCATGGTAACCAGCAAAACACCTAAATAC
>CAIGQQ010002490.1:2622884-2653084 GCA_903798035.1 Danio albolineatus
ATTTATTTATTTATTTATTTATTTATTTATTTATTTATTTATTTATTATTAAAATAAAAGAAAAACAAACCTGCGTAAATTAAATGCAGAGTTCTGTTGTATCGTAATGCATAAATATTTAGGTAAGTGTTAGTCCTTTTTTGATATTAAAAAATATTTTACAGTTTATATTTTAAATATATTTTATTTTAAATACAGTTTATTAGTTTAATATAAATATTTAAAGTTTTAAATACTGTAATTTTTCACATTATAGTGATGATAAGAAAGTGACCTTTTTATATTACAGTAATGCAGGTTTCGTGTGAAATTATGGTTAATTCATCATAAATTAAGCTATTTATTTGTTTAAGAATTGTTTGTTTATTGTAAGTTGTGCATATAATAAATTAAATAAACGTATTTTTAAAACTATAAAAAATAAATTAAAAACACACATGAAAACTAATAATCTAATATAAATACACATATATTTGTTTGTTTGTAAATAAATAAATATTGCATTTAACTGAGTCTAAATAAAAGGGTAAAAGGTTTGACTCCATAAATTCAATTAAATTAAATTAGACCAAAGCTGCTGTACCATAATGTATAAATAATTTTTCATTTCAGTTATTATTTTCCAAATTACAGCAATGAGAAGTGCTTTTTTGCATTACTGTTGTGCTGTCTTTTAATGCAATTGTAGTGCATTGAAATTCATTTATTTATATTTATTGATTAGTTTTTATTTACTACTATTTTTAGCATCTATTTATATTTAGCTTTATATTTATTTTATGTAATTATTTTTAAATATGTTTATGTTAAACAGCTAAACTTAAAGTAACTCGACACAGTGGAATATCCCGGACGAGCCCCCATAAATAATACATCCTTTTTACAATGTTTTACGAAAGGACCCCAACTTTTTTGATTTTTTTTTAAAATTTATTTATTTTATGTATTTATTTAATTATTTATTTTCTACATTAATTTTTTTTTTTGGAAATCTGACCTTTTGTAGTTTTGCGAGATTCACCTTTCTCTGTGCTCATTTCCTCCCAAAAGCCCGTTTTATTGCTCGTAGGTTTTTCTTTCATCCCTTAAGGAGGCTTAAAGAGAGTTGTATTGCTTTGAAGCAAAACAATTCCTCAGATGTTCCTCCCTAAATTCCTCTGTAGAAATAAAAACCCCATTCATGAGCATGAGTCAGTCCAGAGGAGCTCACAAACACTTGAATTCCTATCTAGATATTCTTTTAGGTTGCAGAATTTGAGAAACTGGGTCTCGGTCTAATCTCACAGGAAGAACAGATGGATTTCTTTTCATTCATTAAAAGAGACGTAGTTTACTTTACAAATACTAAAAGCGATGACTGAATTGTCAAGTTAATAAATAGGTTCAGGGAAAGGGTTTGTTTAGGACAGAAGAACTCCAATATTCGCTTGTAACCTAAACAGCATCAGCCAGATGTTTCTGTTGTGTGGCGTTATGACATAAAAACAGCTGGAGAAGAAGCTCCCTCAGGCCTGGAGCTGATCGGCAAACCAGCTGGAGCTCAGAGCTTCACACTACATCAACACACACACACACACACATATGAGATACACATATGATATACAGATCCAGTGTTCCTGAACTCGGAGAAATCCAGGAGGTTTGGCTCTGATCCAGTCCAGTCCAAACACAAAGACATCAAGTAGCACACTGACCTTTCACAGGTTTCCATGGAGACCAAGAAGCAGTGCTTAATGGGGTTCCAAATACTGTACACACACACAAACACACACACACACACACACACACACACACACACACACACACACACACACACACACTTACATTCTCACACAGATACTCTCACACAATAGTTTGTTTGTGAATTGTGGGAACATTCCATAACTTTCTATTGTTTTTATAATCTACAAACTCTATTTTCTGTACCTCAACCATATCTCAGGGTATCTGTGGATCCTTAAAAAAGTCTTAAATTCTACAGTACAAAAATAAGGCCTTTATAAGTCTTAAAATGTCTAAAATCTGTGTTTCAAAGGTCTTAAAATGCAATCAAAAACTGACCACTTAAAGAAGATTTTCAAATCTACTTAAAATCTCTCTGACTATTTGTCACCAAGAATGAAACACAATAAAATACACGTTTGTGGGGATTTTACTCTTATTAGTTGTGTTGTGTGCTTTTTTTTGCAAATGCAGTACTCTTAAATTATTATACTTTACTATTGGTCTTAAATTTCATTCTGTTTGGTATTAAAACGGTCTTAAATGTAACTCTTAGAAACCTATGCTATGTCTAAACCCAACCTTCATATAAAATGTATGCATGTTTCAGCCAATATTGCAGTTAACTTAAAACATTAGCAAAGTAACTCGACACAGTGGAATATCCCGGACGAGCCCCCATAAATAATATATCCTTTTTACGATGCCTAAACGAAAGAACCCAAACTACAGTCTTGGAAATCCTATTGCAGAGAGAACACAGAAGAATCAGTGCTCTCAAACACACACACACAAACAGTCACACATACACACACAATAGTTTTTTTGTTAATTGTGGAAACATTCCATAAGTTTCTATAGTTTTTACAATGTACAAACTGTATTTTCTATCCCCATATACTCCAACCCTATCTCTAAAGCCAACCCTCACAGGAAACGTATGCATTTCTAATGCCGACATTGCTGCAAAACTCAAAACATTGGCAAAGTAACTCGACACAGTGTAATATCCCGGACGAGCCCCCACAAATAATATATCCTTTTTACGATGTTTTAACGAAAAAACCCAAACTGCAGTCTTGGAAATCCTATTACAGAGAGAACACAGAGGAATCAGTGCTCTCAAACAAACACACACACACACACACACACACACACGGTCACATATACTCAAAACATTGGCAAAGTAACTCGAAACAGTGGAATATCCCGGACGAGCCCCCACAGATAATACATCCTTTTTACGATGTTTTAATGAAAGGACCCCAACTACAATTTTTGGAATCCTATTGCAGAGAGAACACATACACACACAGTCTCAAACATACACACATTTATTTTTGTGAATTATGGCGACATTCCTTAAGTTTCTATAGTTTTTAAACTGTATTTTTTTATACCCCAGCCCTATCTCTAAACCCAACCCTCACAGGAAACGTATGCATTTCTTATGCCAACGTTGCTGCAAAACTCAAAACATTGGCAAAGTAACTCGACACAGTGGAATATCCCGGACGAGCCCCCACAAATAATATTTCCTTTTTACGATGTTTTAACGAAAGAACCCAAACTACAGTCTTGGAAATCCTATTCCAGAGAGAACATAGAAGAAACAGTGCTCTCAAACACACACACACACACACAGTCACATATACTCAAAACATTGGCAAAGTAACTCGACAGTAGAATATCCCGGACGAGCCCCCACAGATAATACATTCTTTTTACGATGTTTTAACGAAAGGACCCCAACTACAGTTTTGGGAATCCTATTGCAGAGAGAACAAATACACACACAGTCTCAAACATACACAGTCACACATACACACATTTATTTTTGTGAATTATGGCGACTTGAGTTTCTGTAGTTTTTATACTGTACAAACTGTATTTTTTATACCCCAGCCCTATCTCTAAGCCCAACCCTCACAGGAAACGTATGCATTTCTTATGCCAACGTTGCTGCAAAACTCAAAACATTGGCAAAGTAACTCAACACAGTGGAATATCCCGGACGAGCCCCCACAATTAATACCTCTTTTTACAATGTTTTAACAAAAAGACCCCAACTACAGTTTTGGAAATCCTATTCCAGAGAAAACACAGAAGAATCAGTGCTCTCAAGCCATGATGATGTCTGCTGTGTTTATATGCATTCATTTTAGACAGAAGTATTTATTGGGCTTAACCTATACCCTGAACCTAACCATAACCCAATTCTGACCTTAACCCTAAAAACCAAGTCTTGACCCACAGACAGCCTTTTAAAGGGGTGCCGGAAAGTAAGGAACAAATAAAAAGTCCTGGTTTTACTCCCTTAGTGCTCATTCACAGGGTCCAAAACTGAACTGGATAGTCGTGCACACACACTTGTACAGCTATCTTTATGAGGACTTCCCATAGACGTAATGATGTTTATACTGTACAGACTGTATATTTACTCCTCTACCCCTAAATCCAACCCTCATAGGAAACATTCTGCATTTTTACATGTTCAAAATACTTCATTCGGTGTGATTTATGAGCTGTTTCCCTCATGGGGACCAAAAAAATGTTCCCACAAGGTCAAAATGTACTGGTATTGCTATACTTGTGGGGACATTTGTTCACACAATGTAAGGAATACAAGGCACACACACACAATGGCTCCTGCTGTTCTCCTGGCAGTAGTGAGGGGGTGTGGGCTGTGTCCTAAACATCATTTGAGAGAGTGACTTTATAAGAGAGAATGCGCTCAGTCAAGAGACCTAAACATTCCATGGGAGCGAGAAAACACTGCTGAGATCACTTTAAAATCTCTGTTGTTTTCCTCAGACAGTAACCGGCTCATTTAGAGAGACCACTTTACTTACAACTAATAAACATAACACTAAATATGATATTTAAATCATAGCATATCAGCATTAGAGCCCTCCAGAATACAATGTTACCTGTGAATAAGTGTGTGATCGTGTGAAAATTGCAGGCTTTTTCTCTGCTTCATGGGTTGTTTTCTGTGTTGAACAGTGTGTGTTTGGAGCCAGCGGTACTTTAAGACTTTTCTCAGCGTCTTCCTGCTGACCGTCACACTGGGCATCGGGATGTTGGCCGGCGTCCGGCAGCTGCTGAGAGTTACAGGCCGCTCCTGCATCTCCAAGACGGAGCCGCAGTTCGAGCACACACACAAGGTGAACTCTATGCTGTTGTGCACATCTGCTTTTCATCAGCATTTTACACAATAAACAAAAGTAATGCTTTAGTTAAATGTTTATTTAAAAAAAAAACACAGAAAACATCCAAGGAATCCACTAAGGATGAAGATTGAAAATTAGTGTTTTATGGAGAAAGGAAATTTTCACAGTATTTCCTATAATCTTTTTTATTATTATTTATTATTTCTTTTAGTTTTTAGTGTATTAAAAGTATTTGAAACAATTTTTAAGATCAACATTATTAGCCCGGGCAATGCAGTGGAGCAGTGGGTAGAGCTCTCGCCTCACAGCAAGAGGGTTGCTGGTTCGAGTCTCAGCTGGGCCAGTTGGCATTTCTGTGTGCAGTTTGCATGTTCTCCTGGTGTTGGCAGGGGCTTCCTCTGGGTGCTCAGGATTCATCCACAAGTCCAAACATATGCACTATAGGTGAATTATTCATTAATTCATTTTCTTTTTTCAGCTTAGTCCCTTAATTAATCCGGGGTCGCCACAGCGGAATGAACCGCCAACTTATCCAGCATTTGTTTTACGCAGCGGATGCCCTTCCAGCCGCAACCCATCTCTGGGAAACATCCATACACACTCATTCACACACATACACTACGGACAATTTAGCCTACCCAATTAACCTGTACCGCATGTCTTTGGACTGTGGGGGAAACCAGAGCAGCCGGAGGAAACCCACACGAACACGGGGAGAACATGCAAACTCCACACAGAAATGCCAACTGACCCAGCCGAGGCTCGAACCAACGACCTTCTTGCTGTGAGGCGACAGCACTACCTACTGCGCCACCACATCGCCTTTTTTGTCATACCTGCTGCAAACTTATATGAGTGATAATATCATTAAAGGGTCACGAAACACCAAAACACATGTTTTGAGCTGTTGACAGTCATATATGTGGTCCCTTGCTGCTATAAACACTATTAGGACACATATATCTCACTAAAGAGTGAAAATCAAACCAATCAGCGCGCTCTATTGTGTATGCGGTGCAACTTCATTAATATGCATGATAGCTTCGGAGATTGTTTACCTGCTACAGTGTTCAGACGACAGAGAGACGCCACGCTGTGTTGCCAAAACAAGTGGAGGAAGAAGAAGAATTGTTTGCAGACACAGGTCGCCAGTGCTGTGTTTATAAACGTGCTCCAACGAAAGTTTTGCTTTCATTTCCCGCTATGAGAGCGCAGCTGGACTCACGTTGGATTACAGAGCACGCGACAGAAATGCGTTTGTAAGGAACATTTTTACCCGAGAGCTTTCCGCATCTGGAAATGGTGAAATCCTGATTTGCCGCTCGTCTCCTTTTCAAAAAACAGCCGCGGTCCAGTTGGTGTTGATTGTCCTGTCTCTACAGATGTGGTCAGTGAGAGAACGCTGCTCTCCGAGTGTAAACTTATAAACACCCTAATCAAACGGTTACCGTCGTGTAGAATTTTTGCCGCATTTTGTGACAGGATAGTCTAAACACACACGGCTTTCTGACACTGCCTACCGAGGGCATCTAAGTTACTGAGAAATGTGGAGTTTTTTTTATTTCTCTCATACGCCGTGCCTATGAGATCTGCACTCCTCCAGCAGTTCCTCACATTTAATATCTCGTTTGTCATAAGGGACATGCAGGAAATCTTCCTGAGTAAAGGTGAAAGTGCCAAACTGCAGTTAAAGTCGACAAACTGGAGGTGTGAAAACACCCTGCTGAGACAGGGGGTTTCGTGGCCCTTTAAATGTGGAGGGGGGCCTTACAATGTTTTCTGGGGGAAAAGGGGGTCTTAGGCAAAAAAGGTTGGGAACCCCTGCTCTAGAATTTATAGCATAATGAACTTCTTTAGGGGCGCCATGGTGGCGTAGTGAGTAGCACGTTCGCCTCACAGCAAGAAGGTCGCTGGTTCGAGCCTCGGCTGGGTCAGTTGGCATTTCTGTGTGGAGTTTGCATGTTCTCCCCGTGGTTGCGTGGGTTTCCTCCGGGTGCTCCGGTTTCCCCCACAAGTCGGAAGACATGCACTATAGGTCAATTTGGTAAATAATACGTAGTTTATGAGTGTGAATAAGTGTGTATGGATGTTTCCCAGAGATGGGTTGCGGCTGGAAGGGCATCCGCTGCGTAAAACATATGCTGGATAAGTCGGCGGTTCATTCCACTGTGTAAGCCGAAAAAAAAATGAATGAATGTCTTTATGGTCAATATTGGTGCACACTGATGCATAAAAGAACGCATATTTAAAATTATAAAGATAATATAAAGGTTTCAATAAAAAAATTTTTTTAAAACAGATGCATGACCTGTCGCTGATCTCTGTCTGTTGTTGAATCTCATAACGCAGGACTCGTCATACATCCCGACGAGCAGCGAGAAGACCATCACCTACAGGAGGGACCGTCTGCCTAACCACCCGGTGGAGATGCACACACACACACCCACACACACCCACAAGATGCCCATCGGGGACGCCTGGTAGTGACACAAACCAACTACCTGAATGAAAACACAATCCTGAAGCACTTACTTCACCACAGCGGCATCTTCAGTGGCTCTACTGAGGCTTCTCTTCATGACGTGTCTAATTTATTATCTTCAGTGGCATTAAGAGCGGCAGAGAGAGATGAAGATTCCTGCTAAACTCATGAGGTTTCTGGGCCAATTTTCCGTGCTTCTCCAGTCGTCTCTCTGTTTTTTGTGCTTATAGTTTGTTCGTTTGCATCCGTTGATGGATGTGAGAGTTGTTTTCTCTTGTTTTTAGTTGTGAGTACACTACAGACGCTGGCTGTGTTCAGAATAGCATACTAGCACACTGCTTGTACACTGAAAATAATGATTCATTGGATTTACTCTTTTTTTTTTAGGGTAAGTGGTTGCAAACTATTTATATGAGCTGAATTTAAAGACAAATTAATTCATTTTCCTTCAGCTTAGTCTCTATTTCAGAGGCCGCCACAGCGGAATGCACCACCAACTATTCCAGCATATATTTTGCGTAGCGGATACGCTTCCAGCTACAACCCAGTACTGGAAAACACCCATACACACTCGCATTCACACACACTACGGCCAATTTAGCTTATTCAAGTGACCAATAGTGCATGTGTTTGGACTTGTGGGGGAGACCGGAGCACCCGAAGGAAACCCACGCCAACATGAGAACATGCTAACTCCACGCAGAAATGCCAACTGGCCCAGACAGGACTTGATCCAGCAACATTCTTGCTGTGAGGTGACCGCTGAGCCACCACGCCACCTGTTTGCAACCAGCCAGCTTAAAAATGTAGTAAATCCAATAAATCATATAGTATACACTACACTTAAACTACTTAGTGTACACTACGAGAACTGAACTTACAGTTTCTGTTAGCACTTTATGTTAAGGTGTCCTTGTTATATGTACTTTACTATAGTAATTATGCATAATTACATGCAGGTAAATATAACCCTATCCGTACTATGTAGTAGGTACACTCAAAAAAATATTTGTTTCTTCAAAATAATTGTTTAAAATGAGCTGAAACAACACGATTCTGGAGATTATTTGGGGGACAACTTAATTCTTTTATCTTCGATCCACTTAAATTTGTTAAGTTAGCTTAGTTGATTTGTGTTGACATAAATAAATTATGCATAATTACATGCAGGTAAATCTAACCTTAACTATAATATGTAGTAATTACACTCAAAAAATATTTGTTTCTTCAAACTAATTGTTTAAAATGAGCTGAAACAACACAATCCACTTAAATTTGCTAAGTTAGCTTAACTGATTTGTGTTAGCATAAATAAATTGTGTAGATCGCTGCTGTTTACATGTACAAGTGAATAAATCCATTGCTTTAAAAGTGACAAGTTAACTATACTCAAAAAAGTAATTCTGTTGTACTTAGAACTGTTCAGTTCATTTAACTTATTTTTTTCATTATCGTTTACTTAATAATTTAAGACAGTGGGTTTACTTCTCTTTTTTTTAAGTAAACTCAATTAAGCACTTTTTACAGTGTAGTTAACCAATTTACCTGACAAATTAATTTTAGGACTGTAACTAACAAGGACACCTTAAAATAAAGTGCAACCCCATTTATTGTTTTCCACAATATACATTTAGACATTCCCGAATCCAGATATGTTCACTTGAGAAGCCAAAATAATTAGGATATTAACCTTTTGTATATTTGGTCATGCTTTAAACCAGGGGTGCCCAAACTCGGTCCTGGAGGGCCGGTGTCCTGCAAAGTTTAGTTTCAATCCCAATCAGATACACCTGGGCTATCGAATCAAGCTCTTACAAGGCTTTCTAGAAACATCTTTGCAGGTGTGTTGAGGCAAGTTGGAGCTAAATTCTGCAGGACCACGTTTGGGCACCCTTGCTTTAAACATAAAAAAAAGGAAAATATTTAAAAAGCAAAACAATATTTTTACTGACTCTATAGGAAGATATTTGTTGTGTTTTCATCATCCTAATTTTTAATTAGACACAGCTTAATATCATTGCATTTTGCTTCTCAGTTTAATGTATCTTGATTTGAAGATGTTTGGACTGGAATGCAAGTCTAAAGTACCAAGCAGGACATTTTTTGAGTGTAGAAGTAATCTAATAGAAGTTTCTTCTAATATTTTTACAGTGTATTTCTGCTGTGTGCATGCAGAAGACAGATGCAAGCATGCAAAAAAAGCATGCCTTGTTCCACAGTGCAATGGGCTCGACATTTCCAGCATGATGCATCCTTGTTTAACGTCACTTTCTTGGGGCATTACTACAAAAATAATAATCGAAGGTGCTAAAAGACTTTATATTTTATTTTTAGATATTTTTAAAGTTTTGTTTGTGTGCTTTTAGTATGGTTTCCCACTTTTATTTGTGTATTTTTTCATGCTACAGTTATTGTTTTTGTTTTCTAAATTTTAGTGCATTAAAAATGCTAGTTATTATTTTGTAATGATAACCAAGCGGTACAGTGCTATTTGGAATGCTTATCATTGCATACCAATTTATTGCATCACTTACTATTATGGAAAAGCATGCAAGCATTGAGTGATATAAAAATAGCATGCATTATCTATTGTGTTGCGAGCTCATGTGACACTGGCGTGGATTCGGGTGTTATTTGCATACTGCATGCTTAAAGTGCCATTGTCAGTATACAGTATGCATCAAGCAGTTAGCTAGTATACAGTTCTGAACACGGCGGCTTGGAAACCCCTATCCTGCTGAGTTGGATTAGTCCGCCCCCTAGTGTTCAACACGCGCTCAACCATTCCTAAATATCAAAGTAATTTTGTCTCTAGAAGTTATTTTTTCATTATTTTATTGAGTGTTAACATTGCATTCAGGTTTACTGAATGTGTCAATATTTAAAGCAGAGATCTAAATTATTGTCTGCACTTTGCCAGCTCAATTTAAGCTGCATATCTACACGATTCCCTGGTAGAACTGGAGACTGAAGGAAGTTTTTTTCCTACACTAGTAAGTACAGATTTGTGTTGATTATTTACCTGCTGGTCGGTATTTATATCTGTTGTCATGAACTACTGAGGGCCCGTTTGGCCCAATATTACGGTACGAACCCTCGCGGTCAAAAATTAGCATTCCTGTGGCGCTAATAAAATGCAGATTTAACTTGTTGTTTACATTGGGATAGCATTAAACGTATTTATTTGTAGTTGTTTTCTCTGTTTTGTTAGGAATAAATGCTGTTTAGTCCTTTTTGTAGTGCGAACAGATCCTGGTAAGAGCAATACAACGTTAGCATGTGTAAACATTTGCCTGGTTGTGTTTGTGAATGTACTTGGGTTAATTAAACACAATCCTCCTCACCAGCCGATGGTACACTGTTGTAGCCAGTTAAAAACGAATCAATAAAAACATAACAAGGTATTTCAGTCAATTGTGTCATAATTTACTTTGCTTTACTGTATTTAAAAGTGTACAAGTAGGATATATAGGTAAATGATATTGGAATTCTGTCAGTTTCTGTAAAAGTGGGCGCTATTTTAAAACGAAGTGTGTGAGACTTCCAGCGTTTGCTTACAGATATTTTCCTTGGGTATAAACTATCCATAAGCTGCTTGATATTGCAAACAGGTGAGTTATTTCATAAAAATATTGTATAGGCCTATAGGATTATTTCAGTAGCATTTTACACAGTGGTGGAAAGAATACTGAAAAATCATACTTAAGTAAAAGTACCATTACTTGCCCAAAAATGTAGTGCAAGTAGAGTAAAAGTATCTGAAGTAAATATTACTCAAGGTATGAGTAAAAAGTAGCCATTTTTAAAAGTACTCAAGAGTAGTGAGTAGTGAGTATTACACAGTAGAAAAGTTGATGCGTTTACAGAATGTTACGTTTACACATCCCTACACAAACAACCTGTAGTGTATTTAGGGATCTTCCTATTTTCGTTCGTTCCTTCCATCCTTCCTTCAATTATTTGTTTGTTCTCTCCTTCCTTCATTCATTCGTCTGTTCCCTCCTTCCTTCGTTCACTCGTTCGTTCGTTCATATTTTTGCTCCTTCCTACATTAGGTCCTTTTGTTCATTCATTAGTTTGTTCGCTCCTTCCTTCCTTAGTTTGTTCAGTCCTTCCTTGAATTTTTCCTTCATTAGTTTGGTCCTTCCTTCTTTCCTCCCTTCATTTGTTCGCTCATTCTTTCTTTTATATTTTTGTTCCTTCCTTCATTAGGTCCTTTGTTCATTCGTTCGTTTGTTCGTTCGTTCCTTCTTTCCTTCCTTAATTTGTTCAGTCCTTCCTTGAATCCTTCCTTCATTTATTTGTTTTTTTGATCCTTCCTTCCATTCCCTGTTCGGTCCTTCTTTTTATTTGGCCCTTCCTTCCATTCTTCATTCGTTCCATTAGTGACGGTTTAAGGCTGTTTGGTGATTTCAGTCATCACACAGTCGACATCCATCATTTTCAGTCACATGCAGTCTATAAACAGTCTCTGGATCATTGCGTGTGCAGATTTTGAACATCTTCTTGGACATTTTTAATGTTTCCCAAAGGTTTGCTGCGTTTATAAAGCACCCATGTCTTGAGGTTGTTCAGTATGATGTGATTTACCTTCTATGTGTGATTTAATTGGACAGGAATCACAGGACTGATCTTTCTACTGTAGACAATGACCATAGACAAGACAGAAATACAGTAGTGACTGCAGGATGAAGGACGTGGAGTAAAAGCACCGATACTGCACTAAAACTGTACTCAAGGGAAAGTAAAAGTACGCATTTTTAAAACTACTCAGTAAATTACAATTCCTGAGAAAACCTACTCAATTACAGTAGTTTGAGTATTTGTAATTAGTTACTTTACACTACTGATTTTACATGATTGTTTTGTTTTCCTCAATGTTTGCCTGTTCAAACTACACTGTAAAAAATAAATCCGTAAAATTTACGGCAGCTGTGGTTGCCAGTATTTCACCGTCAAAAATACAGCACAAACCTTAAAAGTAATTTCTCATGTTTACAGTGAACTACAGTATTTCCTTACTTTATAGAGGTAATATGTCTGTATATTGAATAACCAACACCTGGTAACACGCATAAAATTAAAGTCATGAAATAAACATATTTTATCAACATTAGATGTTACATAAATCTAGGTTACACTTTATTTTGATGGTCCGTTTGTTGAATTTAAGTTACATTGCAACTAATTCTCATTAGATTATAAGTAGACTGTTAGGTTGGGGTTAGGTTAGGGTTAGTTTAAGTTGACATGTACTTGCAAAGTTTCTTATAGTCAGTTAAATGTCTGTTGAATGTCAGTATCAACAGATATTAAGTAGACAGTCTACTAATACTCAAAAGGACCATAAAGTGTTACCTAAATCTCTAATGTACATAACTGATGGGGAGACGAATTAATAGATCCATAGTAATGTCAACAAAATTCATAAAAAGTGATTTTACAGTTATTTACCGTATATATTAAAGAAACATACTGCAGGGTACAGCTTTTTACTTCAAAAATGATTTTCTTACTTAGATTTTTTGTCTTGTTTGGAGTCCAAATACCTAAAAATTCCTAAATCAAGAAGAATTTTCTAGACAAGCGAAAAATTGTCTTGTTTTAAGAAATAGAATGCCAAAATTAAGTGAGTTTTTCCTTAAAAACAGCTAAATAATCTGCCAATAAGGTAAGCAAAATAACCTTATGTCAGAAGGAAAAACAAGAATATTTTGCTTACCCCACTGGCAGATTATTTAGCTTTTTTTAAGGAAAAACTCACTTATTATTGGCATATTATTTCTAAAAACAAGACAAAATGTTTTGCTTGCCTAGAAAATGCTTCTTGGTTTAAGAATTTGTATGAATTTGGAATAGAAAGAAGGCAAAAAAGAATAAGAATATAATTTTTTGCAGTGTACTGTAACATGTTTAGTTTTTTACTGTTGAAATCACTGCCATTTTTTTACAGTGTACTTATTTAAAATGAGCTGAACAACACAATTATTGAGCTTTTTTGGCACAACTTACTTGTTTTATGTTCAATGCACTTAAATTTGTTACATGACCCTTTTGAAAATGACCCTCAGGCTGGGAAATGACCTAAAACCAGCTTGACCAGCCTGGTTTAAGCAGGACATAGCTGGTTTTGGCTGGTCTCCCAACGTGGTTAGGCTGGTCAAGCTGGTTAGCTGGTCATCTCCTTGCCTGACCAGCTAAAACTAGGCATGGGACGATAACCGTTTTCAAGGTATACCGTGGTGTGGAATAGTCAAGGTTTTCATACCGCCAAAATTTTCTGCAATACCATTCCTAAGGTTTGTGTAAGATTTTTTATTTACTTTTTTTGTTTTGTTTTTTAGATGTAAAGTGTAAAGAAATCTGTATTTTTGAAACAAATGAAGACAGCAGAAGTCAATGATTCACTTGAATTATTTAGCCTGACATTTTTACTGCCCCAAAATATTTGAAATGTTTCTCAAAATAAAATATATTGTGTTCAAAGGGGAAAAGGGTTTTGTTTTGTAGCCAGACATTTAAAAAGAGAATATTTTAGAGCAGTGATCACAATACCGCCATATACCGTGAAACCGTGATATTTTTATCCAAGCTTATCTTACCGTCAGAATCTTATACCTGCCCATGCCTAGCTAAGACCAGGCTGGAAATAGCTGGAAACCAGCCTGGAAATGGCCAAAACCCCTCTAAAACCAGGCTGGTCAACCAGTTTAAACCAGCCAACCAGCCTAGGCTGGTTTAAGCAGTTTTTTTCAGCAGGTAAACTTAATTAATTTGTGTTGGGACAGCATCGATTAATTGTGTGGAACCCAGCAGGTTTTACAGTGTAGCCTATAAACGTTGTGTTTTACAAAATATAATATAATTTCTAAACGTTTGCATCTTTAATTAAAATAATTTGCAGACTAATAATTTGAGCTGCTGTTCGGTCATTGGCCACTAAGAGGCGCTAAATACTTAGATAAGCGTTGATGAAATAATAAGCCTATACAATGTCATCAGGTCAAATAAATGATTTTGACCTAGGCTCAAAAACTTTTATTTTTTAACTAAACTTGCGCGATTTAACTGAGAATTTTACTTTAAGAAAAAGTTTTAACTTATATTTGAAACGCCCATTAGCTAATTTACAGATACACAGATTTATTTTGGACTTTATCTCAACCTGCTCTCGATAAGTATACTTATATAGTAGCCTATTAAATAAGTCCATATATAATATAACAAAAAAGTTATACAAGACTAACTTCTTAGTCATTTTAGCTAATAAGCGTTAAAATCTTTTTTATAGCCTTGCTATGAATTGCCAATCAAAACGAATCGTTTACAATATTTCTCAATTTAATTTGTGACTTTATATTTTAGAGAAATCATTTCAGTCACACATGAATTAATATAGACTATCAAAACCAAACAAAATATAACATGATTTAATTATTTTACAGTATAAAAAATAACTCAAAATGTACCATGCCATTTTAATCGTTTTGTTTCTTAAATAAGCCGCTATTTCTCTTCAGATGTCATGCAGGCTGAAATAAACTCTTATATGTCGCTCCTAAAACACTGTCACCAACCAACAGAACACATAAAAACAGTCCAAGTCAAATGTGACTTTATTATCTCAAAGTAAACGGTCAGTAAATACAAACACACATGCTCATTTAAATAATAATAATAATAAAACAAATGATAAACAAAAGACGATCGAGTTGATCCGATCCCGAAATTATAAATATAGATTCAAAGTGCGACTCTGATAGACTTCAAAGCACAAATCAAACTCGATGATAAATAGAGTTTCAAGACAATCCTATGTACAATTTCACTTTGCATTGAGAAGGGTTGAGATTCACTGTCATAGATAACAACTGCACGATGAAATTAAGACTAATGTACAAAAGCGCACTTTTAAACCTCCAGATATGATGCGTGACTTTTAGCATGGTTTGTAGATTCACTCGGTTAAAGACTTTGTATTTTAAAATCAAGGAGCACAGAATAAAACAGTTCAGTTGATTAAAAACACACGTGCAGCTGTTAAGAAATAAAATCCTTGATTCCGTATCTTATTTAAGTAATAAAGTGCCTCAACAGACAGGAGTGAATGGAGAATCTGGAGATGCAGCGCAAATAAGTTCAGCGGTTTGTTTCATCTTTACCTGCATTACGAGTTTTTTTAATCACTTTATTCATAAAGCAATAGTTTAAATATCCAAGAACACCTGAGAGAGACCTTCTGCTGATTTACAGTCAATTATCATCAAACATTTTTTGAACATTTGCGTCAATTCTGATAAATCCACTGGCCTTTAAATGCGCACGGAGCACTCTTAAACACAAAGGCTCGTCACTGAACATTGCTGGCTCTTGAACACATAAAATCTTAACTTCTTATCAAGAAATAAGAGTTGCTCTTTCCTAAATATAAAGGTTCTTTATTGGCACCTGTGGCTCAGTTAAGAACCTGTTTGAGAGCAGGTTTCCATTCCAGAAAAAGTTATTTGTAGTGGAAAAGTGTCCTTTAGATCTGGAATATTAAATACAAGTTATTTTAAGATATTTTCTAAATGTTTTTATTGCATCGCTAAGAAGAGGCAAATTAAAATGTGAACCTTTTAGAACCGCTTTAGAGCCTTTATTTTTAAGAATGCGCGGCTCTTTGGAAACTAAAGTGTTGCTGTTGTCTATTTTTCGGCTCTTCAGATTTGCACCAGACAAGTTTTCCTATTAATTTGAGGATAAAGTTATGTTTAAATTATGTTTTACTTCTAATATGAACCTTTATCTTTAAGAATGCACGCGTGCAACGCGTTTGAGTTCTTTTCAGAGTCCGTTCTGGACGGGTTCTGTGTTGTGGATCATTTCTGGGGACTGGCAGGCTGGGCTGCCCGGTACACTCTGTTCGCTGTCGGTATCGCTGCCCTTTTTAAGCCCGTTAGACCCGGGTTCCCCGGCGCTGTGCGTTTTTACGTGTTTACTGAGATGATCGCTGCGCATGAAGCGCTTGTTGCACACCGGACAGGCGAATCTCTTTTCCCCGGTGTGTGTGCGTAAATGTCGCTGGAGCTCGTCGGATCTGGTAAAGCGCTTCCCACAGAAGAGCCAGTTACACACGAACGGCCTCTCGCCGGTGTGCCAGCGCAAATGCGCCTTGAGGTGAGAGGTCTTTCCGTATACTTTCCCGCAGCCCGGGATGTGGCAGCTGTGGAGGCCCTTTCTGCGCAGACTGGCCCCCGCGGGCCCCAGCCTCTCCGCCTCCTGGCAGTTCGGACAGTCGCAGGTCGCTCTGCCCGAGTAGCGCCTGGTGGAGGAACGCGGAGACCCGGCCAGCGGCACCACAGGAGACCCTGCTAAAACCGCGCTGTTGGCACCAGGGCTGCTGTCTGTGTAGGTGGCGGAGAGAACTGGTTTGAATCCGTCCATCAGGTGCTGCCCACCACTAAGGAGATGTGGAGACGGGCTGGCACTGAACGCGGAGTGAGTGAGGGAGGAATAGTCTGAGTTATAGCCGCTCAGGGGCGAATGCAGAGAGGTCTGGAGCGCGGCACCGTTTGCGCTTTGAACATCAATCCAACCTGTGCCAACATCCCACCAGGAGGATCCGCTTCCATCCCCGGAGGAGATGCCAGCATGCGCGGATTTGAACCATGTCTCGTACGGGTGCGCGACGCTCATCCTCGGGTAAATCCCCTGTAGAGAGTCCACTTTCGAGATGAACACCGACTGCGCGCTCGGGTCCTGAGAACTGTTGGCGACTGAAGTTTGAAACACCGGATAGTCGTTTCCAAAGGGGCTGGTGGAGGTGGTGGTGCCCGTTAAGGAGAACGAGCTGTTGGCGCTGAAGGAGTCATTCCTCTGCGCGCCGAAGGGGGACAGAGAGCAGCTGCTGGGCGCTGCGCGTTTCCACGGGTGAAAGCCGCCTTTCCCAAACGAGCCGCTGTCCGAGGAGGGACTCGAGCTCCCGATTTTGTTACAGGTTGCAGCTAACATGGCCAATGGAGTGGATCCAACCCTCGGTTCCTCCTGTGCGCATGAAAAAACACAGTGTTTACAAGACAGAAAAGAACAAATAGTTTGGCGCACTGCTAATTATAAACAATTTATGAAAACGCGCATAATTTGACAAGTACTCTTACAGTGATATTTTTCAAAGAAATCATTTGTTCAAAAAAATACAGCAGTTAATCATACTAGACTTCTTGTTGCGTTAAATCGACTTATTTACCAAAGCAAAAGTGTCAGTTGTTTAAACTCAACCCGCTGTGCTGTTATTCTTGCATTAAACTTTCCCGAGTCTCTACTGCCATCGGCAACACTGCTCATAAAAACAAAAAGTTCCAGTTAGAACCAGTTTTACAGTCTGATCCTTTTAGACAACATTTAACTCCGTTTAAATGTAAACTTTATGTATTGATGAGCCAGCAAATCCCTAAATTAGGCCTATATCGATTATTTTTAATCTTCTTTTTTATCAGTCAGGAATAGTTTGAACCTGCATGGGGTCTTCAAAAAATGTTCGATGAACATTATTTCCAATCAAATCTTTAAGAGATGGAAACATTCAACATGCTCCTTCAACCTTAGTCTAGCCAAACAGGCAGCATTACGCACGGATTACGCGCCATCATTCATATCACTTTCATATATTAATGTAAACACCAGATTAAATCGTCTTAAATTCGTCTCATTTCAGTTGAAAATCCCCAACAGACACACGAAACATGTCCCAGCTATAGAGATGCATCTGTACTCACCCCAAGAAGTGAAGTTGCCATCACCTGCGAAAGGTCTTTACATTTATAAGTCCCTCGGCTCTTTTGGAGACTTTTACCGCCCACCGCAGCACAAATGCTTTCGGCTCGGGCTTTGAAGATCCACCAGATCCCGTGCGACCAATCAGATCAGCTGAAATCCTCGGGAATGCGCGTTCGGCGATGATGTCATCTCGGTGACGTGTTGCGCTGGTAATTGTTTACAAGTGGGAGGAGGGACGGGCGGGGGAGTCAACCTTTACTAGACCCTTTTTTTAAAATGGGGAAACCCATGTAAGGGTAACTAATGTTTTATTCTAAGGAGATGCATGTGAATGTTCATTTTACGCAGTGCAATATTTAACACTAATCTAGCAAATTAAATGATCTAAATATTAAATATAAATATTAAAATCTGTGTTTTTTTATTACGCGTCAGAGATTTTTAACCCAGGGCTGGCGAGGGCGTGGATAGGGGTGGAAGTGGGTGTTGCACGTGGTGGAGCAGCAGCTTCACAAACAACAGCAGATGAACTTCATCCACGAGCTCTGTCCTCTTTCATCTCATTCACAACAGAGATTCATGCGCGTTTCATCCACACTGCTGTTTCTGATCTCATTATAGTAACGAGAAACACTTAATTTAGTGCACATTTGTACATAAATTGCATTTTTTTTGCTTAAGTGGGGTGCAAAAATATTTTAAGACATTTTTATACGTCTTTATCACAAAAAAATCATAACCAGTAAACTGTGCATGAATAAATTAATTAGAGCAGCATCTATGAAAGCCTGATTAGAGAAGTCCACAAAATAAAGCCTTCCTCCTGCGCGCGCGCACATAATATTTTTATTTTATTGATTATAGTGTCGTATATAAAGATATACCATTTTAAAAAGAAAGATATAATATACTATAAAGATGTTTAGGCCTTTATATAACCTATATATTTAATATTATCAAATTTAATTCAATCCCCTGCTAAAACGCTATCTTGTCCATCTCTTTATTAGATTTTAAATCCTAAATGTTGTGTTTTGACACACTGCATTATTATTTAATCTGACCAAAAATAAATAAATATATACATGTGTATTTTTAAAAAAAAATCTGCTGGATGCTTTTTCACATGCGCGCGCTCGATCAGATTGAAACACATCAACATGTGGTGCACGTGCACATGTTTAATTTGACTTTCAGATTTAATAAAGAGGTGAGCTTTAATCACGCGATTTTTATTTGTTTGATACTAATGTTCGATCATTAGGCTATACGGGCAGCGGAGAAAGTTAATTAAAACCGCGCGCAGGATCAATTCAGCTTTCAGGTCATCACGATTATAAAGGAAATTAATCAGATTCAGAGACTCACTTGATTTTATAATCACGCGTAATACGTTTGAAGCAGTTGTATGTATTTAAATGCCATAGACGTAGGAGTTTTGATGTCATCTTGCTGTATAATTGATGAAACCATTGTGATGATTATGATGCGACCATTAAATGATATAAATAACGACCTAGTTTATTTATTTATTTATTTATTTATTTATTTATTTTAATTCTGTCATATTTAAGATATGGCGGTTCATTCCGCTGTGGCGACCCCGGATTAATAAAGGGACTAAGCCGAAAAGAAAATGAATGAATTCTGTCATATTTTAGATATAGGAACATTGGATAAATTGCATGCTCAATAAATAAATATTGTTTTACTTTAGCCTCTAGATTTTTTCCTACAAAATCAACATTTTTAATTTCAATTATCAACATTTCACACACATAAATTGAACGTCTTAAATAAAATTATATCACTGAGGTAAACAGAGTTCAGAGGTCATCATGATACAGTAGAAATACGCGCGTACGTGTGTGTTGAACAGATGTCTCTCTCTCTCTCTCTCTCTCTCTCTCTCTCTCTCTCTCTCTCTCTACATTCTTTCCCACACGTATATGTGCAGAAATCCCGTGAGGAACCTGTTCTCATAATAAGCGCGTTAACACGGACCATCGAGCACCGACAAAACGCACCGACCGAGAGAGACACGCAGAGAGGGGGGACTTTAATTGTTTGCTTGTTGGTTTTCGAGAGAACATCAAATATCTGCTCAGAAATACACAGAGAGCAGCTTTAATATCCGGCAATTACATGATGCATGACAATTAAAGCCACGAGAAATCACAATTGTTGAGTGGAGGGAAAAAAAACAGCAAATAAAAGTGTATATTATTTCATCTTACATCAGCAAGTAATCCATTTCTAGAGCGAGAATATTGATATGCATTTTTTGAGTATGTTTTACGAGATTCTTCTTGTGTATAATCACACTTATTACTTATTTATTTGTAATTATTGAATGAATTGTTTCAAGGCTACGTCTTTTTATAGTTTTATATTAGGAAACATTCGATTTCTTTAAATATTATGGTAAAAAACACAACTAATTAACTTCTCATTGTAAAACATTGCTCACATTAAAGAGGTAATATTTATTAATTTCGGCTTAGTCTCTTTATTCATGACGTGCCATAGCGGAATGATTCGCCAACTTATTTAGCATGTGTTTTACGCAGCGGATGCCCTTCCAGTCGCAACCCAGTACTGGGAAACACCCATGCACTCTCACATTTACACACGCACACTCATACACTATACGGTAAATTTTGTTTGCCCAATAAGCGCATGTGTTTGGACTGTGGGGGAAACCGGAGAACCCAGAGCAAGCCCACGCCAACACGGGGAGAACATGCAAACTCCACATAGAAGCGCCTGATCCAGCCGGGACTCGAACCAGCGACCTTTTTGCCACAGTGCTAATCACTGAGCCGCCAGGATAACTCATCCAAAAACAAATAGTTTTAAACCATTCAGGAAAAATCACATTTGATGAGTGAAATAAATAAAATAAAATAAAATAAAATAAAATATTAAATTAAATTAAATTAAATTAAATTAAATTAAATTAAATTAAATTAAATTAAATTAAGTAGTGTAGTGTAGCGTAGTGAGTAGCACGTTCGCTTCACAGCAAGATGATCGCTGGTTCGAGCCCTGGCTGGGTCATTTCTGTGTGGAGTTTGCATGTTCTCCCCGTGTTGGCGTGGGTTTCCTCCGGGTGTTCCGGTTTCCCCCACAGTCCAAAGACATGTGGTACAGGTGAATTTGGTAGGCTAAATTGTCCGTATAGTGAATGAGTGTGTTTGGATGTTGGGTTGCAGCTGGAAAGGCATCTGCTGTGTAAAACATATGCTGGAGTAGTTGGCGGTTCATTCCGCTGTGGTGACCCCAGATTAATAAAGGGACTAAGCCGAAAAGAAAATGAATGAATAATTAAGTATATTTTTGCATCTTGCATCAAGTATTCAAATTTGAAGTGAAAAGATTCAAGACAAAATCTAAATTTCTTTGGTGTTGTAAATAAACCGATATATGTTTTACTAGAAAAACTAAATAATTTAGTGTTTAACTACACCGATTACTTACAGTATGTCTTAGTAATTATTCATTAATTATTTATTTTTTATGTTTCGTGTTTTATATTATTAGATTTCTTTATATATCATGGTGAAAAACGAATTAACTTCTCATTGTAAAACGTTGCTCACATTAAAGGGATAATTCATCCAAAAAAAATTGTTCATCCAAATAATTTGTCATCATTTACTCACACTTCGCTTGTTCCAGTGTGAGATTATTTGTGTTTTGTTCTGTTGAGCACAGCGTAATATGTTTTGAAGAATGTTGGAAACCTGTAACCATTGACATCCATAGTAGAGCAGTTCCAGCGTTATGGATGTGACGTTTGCAGTAAAATCTCAAAACATAAATTCACATAGAAACTATATGTTAACATCATATTGAAATATCTGTTTATTTTTTCCAAATATTAACCACAGAGTTACGGGATCAAAAAAACATCAATCTGTAAACCTTTTTAAGACTTTTAATAAAGGAAATAAACATGCGTTATGGATGTGACAATAAAAGTTAGCGAGTTTACAGTATACGACATACTTTGTAGAAATTCGCTCAATTAAACTGCACAACACAAAAGAAATAATGCTACTCTAAAGGATAAGAGTCGGCTCACTATACACTGAAAAAAATGATGTCTGCAATACTGATGCAAACAATTTATTTGTGTTGAATTTAAAAAAAGAAAGTACATTTAATAATGTTCTACTTTATTTGTTTGTTTAAATTCAGCCCAAATAAATTGTTTGCAACCATTTAACGTCATCTTTGAATATTAATCATCTTTGAATATTTTTTTTCAGTGTAGAACAAACATGATTGATTTTATTTTATTTTATATTTTTGCATTTATAAAGAGAAAGCTTGGTTATGGATGTGACGTCTCTCTGTTAGGGGTGTGACGGATGTGAAATTACCATTTGTGTGACTTTTGTAAATCAAATATAATAGTTTGAAAACACCGACAGATACATTTTAAAGTATTTTTAAAGCACTGTAAAATACAAACCTACATAAAAATGCAGAAACGGTTTGGCTATTTTGAAAAAAAAAATTATGGCAAGGTTGACATTTGCATGGCATTGCTCAGGAAAAACAAATAGAAGTCAATGGTTACAGATTTCCAACATTCTTCAAACTAACTTCGTTTTTTAAAACAGAACCAAAAAATAATAACTAACCAAACTGGTTTGGAAGAAGGGAAGTGTGAGTAAATGAGGACAGAATTGTCATTTTGGGTGAACTATCCTGCTATGCAATGAAGGAAGATCACAGAACTCATATAGATTAGTTGTTTAACTCAAGTTGTTTGTAGCTTTTGGTTTCCTCAAACGGTTTGAGTTGCCTTAACTTGGTGGGTTTTTACAGTACTCAGTTGGTTTGAGTTCTCTTCATTTATTGGGTTTTACTGTGCTTAAATTTCTTCGTTTACTCAAATGGATTAATTTCACAGTACTTATTAGGATTAATTTTTGAACTTAAATGGTTTGTTGCAATAGGTTTCCTCATATGGTTTGAGTTGCCTTACCTTATTGGGTTTTATGGGTTATTTCAATCCAATACATTTTAAAAATTAAATTTATAGGACCAAATTTAACCCAGTGTTTGGATTCATCTATATTTTACCCAATTTAGGTTTAAATAACCCAGCAAAACAGATTCCAAATCCCAACAATCTTCAAAGTCATTCATTCATTTTCTTTTCGGCTTAGTCCCTTTATTAATCCAGGGGTCGCCACAGCGGAATGAACCGCCAACTTATACGGCATTTGTTTTACGTAGCGGATGCCCTTCCAGCCACAACCCATCTCTGGGAAAAATCTTCAAACTAAAATAAAAAAAAAATAATAACTAATCAAACTGGTTTGGAAGAAGTGAAGTGTAAGTAAATGAGAACAGAGTTGTCATTTTGCGAGAACTATCCTGCTATCCAGCTTAAATGGAGTAAGTTCACAGAACTCATATAGATTATTTTTTTAACTCAAATAGTTTGTAGCAATCCGTTTTCTCAAATAATTTGAGTTGCCTTAACTTATTGGGTTTTACAGTTGGTTTGAGTTGTCTTCATTTATCGGGTTTTAATGTGCTCAGATCGCTTCGTTTACTCAAATGGATTAAGTTGACAGTACTCATTAGGATTAGTTTTTGAACTTAAATGGTTTGTTGCAATCAAACAACATGGATAAACTCAACTATTATTTAACTATTATTTATATATTTCTCCTCCTGTTTCAAGCTTTGGCAATATTGTATCATTTACAGTCATGCCAATAAAGCAATTCTGAATTGAAATTGAATTGAGAGAGAGAGTAATAATAATAATATGACATATTGAATAATAATATGATATATTGGATAATAATATGTGTATATATCTTTTTTTTTATTTATTTATTATTATTATTATTTTTATTTTTTTATTTTATTCTTTTTACTTCTATTATTTACTGTGTTTACTGTGTTTTTTTATTACATATGTATGTTCTTTTATTTTTATATAAACTTTATAACTGCTTTGGCAATACATTTGTAACATTTGTCATGCCAGTAAAGCAACTATTGAATTGAATTGAATTGAATTGAATTGAGAGAGTGAGAGAATGTATGTTTCTTGAATTCTAGATGTGGGAACAGCAGCACATTTTGACCTTCTGGGGACACGTTTTGGTCCCCATTAGGAAGTATTTTTAGAAAAAATGCAGAATGTTTCCTTTGAGGGCTGGGTTTAAAACACAGTTTGTGCAGTATAAAATCCCCAAAAACTGTAAAAAGCTGTAAAGTGTGCATGTGTGTGCATGTGTGTGTTCATCCTCACTGTACTGAACATTGTTGACATTGTTGTGTTAAGACCTTGATGACTCTTGGTCTGAACACGGGCTGTCTGTCAGCGAGGGTGTGTGTGTGTGTGTGTGTGCAGATGTTTGTGCACTGATAAACAGGTTAGACTGCAGCTGTGTGAAGACCAGGTTTCTGTGAATTCAATCACGCAACCATGAGTACATTCTGTTGTTGACACACTTATGAATTAAGTGCAGTGGCTAAGCACTGTGGCCTCACAGCAAGAAGGTCGCTGGTTCGAGTCCCGGCTGGGTCAGTCTGCATTTCTGTGTGGAGTTTGCATGTTCTCCCCATGTTGGCGTGGGTTTCCTCCGGGTGCTCCGGTTTTCCCACAGTCCAAACACATGCGCTATAGGGGAACTGATGAACTAAATAGTGTATATGAATGTGAGAGTGCATTGGTGTTTCCCAGTACTGGATTGCGGCTGAATGGCATCCGCTGCGTAAAATATATTCCAGAATAGTTGGCGGTTCATTCCGCTGTGGCGACCTCTGATAAATCAGAGGCTAAGCCAAAGGAAAATGGATGAATTAGGTGCTTCCCAGCTGGATTAGTTGAAATTTCTGTCCCGGTTTCCCCCACAGTCCAAACAGTGTATGAATGTGTGTGAATGAGTGTGTATGGGTGTTTCCCAGTACTGGGTTGCGGCTGGAAGGGCATCAGCTGTGTAAAACGTATGCTGGAATAGTTGGTGGTGCATTCCGCTGTGGCAACCTCTGAAATAGAGACTAAGCCGAAGGAAAATGAATGAATTACGACAGCCGCAGGTCCATGTTCAGTTAGAGGCAAGTAAGTAGATGTGTGTGTCTTGTATATTTTCTGTGTGTGTGTGTGTGTGAGCAGGATTGACAGCTTCCTCTTATTATCCTCTGGAGAAGGAGTGTCACGTCCTGAGGACATGCTGGTGGAAGTTATTCGCTGTCTGTCATCATGAGAAAAGGAACGGGCGAGAGGTTTTCCGAGACGACAGATGAGAACAAACTTTACAGTTATCGTTAGAGTTATAAACATGCTGATTGCATATTATAATGTAAATATAAATGTAACTAGAACATGACTTAAGCTGCCTAAAAGGACAGGCTAGACGATATTTATGCTGCTCTTTTCACTTTGAGAAATGCAGGGTTCCACAAAATTCCTTCATGTTGTCCCAACACAAATCGATTAAGTTAATTGTTTTTACAAATTTAAGTTGAACATAAAACAATTAAGTTGTGGC
This sequence comes from Danio albolineatus, assembly GCA_903798035.1. NCBI lineage: Eukaryota > Metazoa > Chordata > Actinopteri > Cypriniformes > Danionidae > Danio > Danio albolineatus. The sequence continues at coordinate 2,648,549 of CAIGQQ010002490.1, forward strand.
CCCCAAAAAATCTCAAGAATTTGATTCAGCTCATTATAAATAAGCAGTTTGAACAAGCAGCAAACATATCTTTTTGAGTGTTGCGTATGATAAATAATCGAGCAGATGACACAGATGAGCTTCATTAAATACCTCATTACTTCAACTTAAATGGAGTAATTTCACAGTACTCATATAGATTAGTTTAACTCAAATGGTTTGTAGCAATCGGTTTCCTCAATCGGTTTGAGTTGCCTTAACTTATTAGGCTTTACAGTACTTTGAGTTCTTTTCACTTATTTGGTTTTACTGTGCTCTAATTGCTTTATTTACTCAGATGGATTAAATTAACAGTACTCATAAGGATTAGTTTTTCAACTTAAATGGTTTGTTGCAATCGTTTTCCTCAAATGGTTTGAGTTAACTTAACTTATTGGGTTTTACAGTGTATAACAGTGTTAGTTTAGCATCCTTCGGATATTTTTTATTATTTATATTGTTATTTTTCATTTGTATTTAGATTTATTTGTTGATTGTTGTTCATTTTAGTCATTGTTTATTTGATTTTAGACATTTTATCAGTTAATTTTATTTATTTATAGTTTAGTTTTATTGATTGTACACTGTAAAATATACAGGGTTCCACACAATTCCTTCATGTTGTCCCAACACAAATCAATTAAGTTAACTAATTTAAGTGGATTGAACATGAAACAATTAACTTATCCCCCCCAAAAAACAAGACTTGTGTTGTTTCAGCTCATTAAAAAAAAAGGAGTTTGAACAAGCAGCATTTAGTTTTCTGAATGTAGTACAGTTAAATTACATGAGAATAAGAAATGTGGCTGATTATATATAAAATATTTTAGTAAAGTAAACTAATTAATGTTGTTTATGGTCTTCCATTACGCTGTAAATCTATTTCAAATAGGTTTATTTGAGTATGTTTGCCAAAACAAATCCACTGTAAATTTATGCAGGGTTCCACACAATTCCCTCATGTTGTCCCAACACAAATCCATTAAGTTCACTTAACTAATTTAAGTGGATTGAACATGAAACAATTAAGTTGTGCCAAAAAACTCTCAAGAGTTGTTGTATCAACTCAATTTTTAATAAGAACAAGCATCAATAAATTAAAAGCATCAAAACTAAATGAGAATAAGATATGTTGCTGATGATAAATAAAAAAAAATTGTTTTTGAAATATTTCAGGAAAGCAAAGTAATTCCTGTTGTTTATCTTCCATTATGCTTAAAAAAATCTATTTCAACTTTAAAAAATTGCTTTCTTTTGCTTGTTCAAACTACTTATTTAAAATGGGTAACAACACAATTCTTATGCTTTTTTGGGACAACTTAATTGTTTTAAGTTCGATTAATTTAAATTTGTGAAAAACAATCAAGTTAACTTCGGTTTGTGTTGGGACACCATGAAGGAATTGTGTGCAACCCTGCACTTTGTAAGTGTATTATATTACATTTTATTCATATTTCGATTTTTTTTTTGTATTGATTGTTGTTCATTTTAGTTTTTGATTATTTGATTTTAGTCATTTTATCATTTCACTTTAGTTATTTATAGTTTAGTTTCAGAGTTTGTAAACTGTATTTTATTTTTTAATCATGAAGTTTGAGTAAATTGACAGATTTCTAATTTTGACTTAACAATAACTTTAGATATAACAGTGTTAGTTTAGCATCCTTCGCATATTTTTAATTATATTGTTATGTTATTATATAAAATTTCATTCATATTTAGATTTATTTGTTGATTGCTGTTTACTTTAGTCAATGTTTATTTGATTTTAGACATTTTATCAGTTCATTTTATTTAGTTTTATTGATTGTACACTGTAAATTAGGGTTCCACACAATTCCTTCATGTTGTCCCAACACAAATTGATTTAGTTAACTAATTTAAGTGGATTGAACATGAAACAAAATCACAAGACTTGTGTTGTTTCAGCTCAGTTTTAAAAAAATAGTTTGAACAAGCAGCAAAATATTTTTTTCTGAGTGTAGTACGGTTAAACTAAATGTAAATAAAAAATGTGGCTGATTATATATAAAATATTTCAGTAAAGCAAACTAATTCATGTTGTTTATGGTCTTTCATTACGCTGTAAACAAATCTATTTCAAATAGGTTTATTTGAATATGTTTGCCAAAAAAACCCACTACACTGTAAATTATGCAGGGTTCCTCACAATTCCCAATTGAACATGAAACAATTACGTTGACCCAAAAAACTCTCAATGATTGTTGTTCTTGAGAGGACAAGCATCAGTATAATATTTTTTTAGTGTAGTACACTAAACTAAATGAGATCAAGATATGTTGCTGATAATAAATAATAATAAAAAAAAGTTTTTGAAATATTATTTAATTATATTCTAAGTAACTCCTATGGTTTATCTTCCATTGTGCTTAAAAAATCTATTTCAGCTTAAAAATGGCTTTTTTTATTTGCTTGTTCAAACTACTTATTTAAAATGAGTTACAACACAATTCTTTTTTTGGGACAACTTAATTGTTTTATGTTCGATCCATTTAAATTTGTGAAAAACAATCAAGTTAACTTCGGTTTGTGTTGGGACACCATGAAGAAATTGTGTGCAACCCTGCATTTTGTAAGTTTGTTATATTACATTTTATCATATTTCGATTTTTGTATTGATTGTTGTTCATTTTAGTGTTTGATTATTTGATTTTAGTCATTTTATCAGTTCACTTTAGTTATTTATAGTTTAGTTTTAGAGTTTGTGAACTGCATTTTATTTTTTAACATGAAGTTTGAGTAAATTGACAGATTTCTAATTTTGACTTAACAATAACTTTAGATATAACAGTGTTAGTTTAGCATCCTTCGCATATTTTTAATTATATTGTTATGTTATTATATTAAATTTCATTCATATTTAGATTTATTTGTTGATTGTTGTTCATTTTAGTCATTGTTTTTTTGATTTTGTACATTTTATCAGTTCACTTTAGTTATTTATAGTTTTAGAGGTTGTAAACTGTAAAAAATGCAGGTATCCACACATGTTGTCCCAACCTAAAATAAGTCACCTTAACAAAAAACGATTAAGTTGTCCCAAAGAATTGTGTTGTTTCAACTCATTTTAAATACACTCTAAAAAATATTTTTGCTGATTGTTCAAACTACTTATTTATAATGAGCTGAATCAACATAATTCTTGAGGGTTTTTGTGAGGTAACTCAATTGTTTAATGTTCAATCAACTTAAATTTGTAAAAACAATCAAGTTAACTTAATCGATTTGTGTTGAGACAGTATGAAGGAATTGTGTGGAACCCAGCATTTTTTACAGTGTAAGAACAAGCAACAAAATCCTTTTTAGTGTAGTACAGTTAAACTAAATGAGAATAAGTTACTTATTATATATTATATATTACTATTATAATATATATTATACTTATATATATTATAAATTACTATATATAGTAAAGCAAAGTAATTCATGGTGTTTATGATCTTCCATTACACTATTTCAAATAGGTTTATTTGGGGATGTTTCAACCCAATCCATTTTTTTAATTAAATATAGGACCAAATTTAATCTAATGTTTGGATTCGTCTATATTTTAAAAATATTTAGGATTAGATAACCCAGCATTTCTTAGAGTGTAATTCCTGCTTAAACAGGTATGGTGTAATGTATTGTGATGCTATATCCTTTGTAATCAATTGCAAACTTTACTACTTCAGCAATTTTTGGACTCTGCAGCAAATGATTTCCAGTGTAGTTGACGATGTTACAGCCTGAAGTGCCTCTATATCATTATATGTGTTGTTCTGCTGTCTGTCTCGCTCTGATCATCCACTAGAGAGCCACAGACGCTTCATTAGAGCCCAGATTTCCCAAAGGAGTCTCTCTCTCTCTTTCTCTCTCTCTCTCTATTAGGTTGATTTGTCGTACGCTAAACACACTCTGCATTGTCTTTAATCAACCTGTTGTCCATCAGCAGACGTGATAATTTATGCCCGATCGACAGAAAAGACGGAGACGGATTTTTGCGAGCCGGTCCGGAGTCCTGGAGGTCGCAGGGGTCAAGCATCATCATCGTGTGTCTTCCTGAGTGAATTCTGGGTAATGTAATTAGTGTGGCGGAGAGGTCTAGACTCTAATAGTCGGAGCTAATTTATGTACATTTAAGTATACGTACACTTACATGATGAGGTTGCGTGATTACAAAGATAACAAAAGACAATGGTTGCTCTTTATATATAGGCCAGACGTTTTATTAGGTTCACCTTCTTGGTACAAAGTTGAAAGAATGGAAAAAAACGATACAGTTTTTATAACATTAGCTGTAATATAAAACTGTAATGCACATAACTGATGATAAATAACTAAAAAGTGACATATTAATGTCAACAAAAATTAATAAAATGAGAAGTGTCATGTGGGGTATTCTGAGGAAAGTCAATTTACGGTTATTTACTGTATATTAAAGATATCTGCTGTTAATCTGGTAACTAGCATATCTACCGGTGTTCTGTCGAATTGTCCTACCTCCCATTCAAAAAG
>CAIGQQ010002490.1:2653859-2664801 GCA_903798035.1 Danio albolineatus
ATATATATATATATATTCTGTAAAATAGCAAAGTTTTCACAATGCAAGTTTGAAATACTTCATAACTATCCTACAGTAAAATACAGTTCATATTACAGTTACATACTGTGTAATTTACATAAATCATTAGTAATGTAGTTGCAGTGCAGCCTCCTTGTCATACAGAGTTACATGTATCTAACCCTAATACAGTGTTGACGACTACATCCGGGAATTTATGCAGCAATACCCCTGGAGGATTTTTACATATGCCATTTCTTCTGCCACGAGGAGCAACAAGAAGAAGCAACTGGTGAGTATAATGTTTAAAAAATGTTTGTATATAGACATTTGACATCCAAATAGTTAGTTTTTAATATCTCACAAAAAAGCATAATTTTTCATCTTTATTTTGTTCTGTACTAGCTATGTTACATTAAAACTAAAGAAAAATAAAGCTGTCCTAAAACTGCTCCTTCTGGTTAAAATACGAGAACATACGGTTTGTGAATGTTTTCAATTGTTTTCCTTAAACATTAACAGAATAGTTAATAAAGTGTTGTCGATATTAAACAATATATATTTTTATTTCCGTGTGGTGTTGAAAATTTGAGAGGCCCCGTTTACACTAGTGCGTTTTCGTTTTAAAACGCATAAGTTTTGCTACGGTTACGCCATCCATCCACACTACGCCTTAGTTTTCGATGCGCGAAAACGGAGCGTTTTGGAAAATTGGAAACGCTGGAGAGGCCGTTTTTATTCTAAAACGCTGCTGCCCCGTCTCAGTGTGGATGGAGGGAAACGGAGACCTTTGAAAACGGAGGCATGGCTGCTGAGATTCGCTACGTGATTGGGGCTTTTGGGTCATTGCGTATCCTTCTCTTATTCGTCAAGCGCACATGACTATAACGCCACCGGCAGACGGCAGACCAGCCTTCACTGTAAACACTGTATTTTCGATAGCCATGGATGTTTTATATTCATTTGTCACTTTAAGTAACAACTCGAGCTCGTCGTCTGTCCACAAAAAGACCTCTCTTGCTTTCTTTGCCATCGCGTTCATCGTTCAACCAGCGTTTGTTGACTAACAATAACCAAATGCCGAGAGAGAGACATGCTTCCTGTTTATACTTGAACGCGCATGCCCAGAGTGTGCGAATGGTCACGTGATATATGTTTCTGGTGGCGTAGTGTGGAGGGAGATCTATTAAGACGCTGGGTGAAACGTTAGTGTGGACGCGGATCGTTTTAAAAACACTGTTTTAAAACTAAAACGCACTAGTGTAAACGGGGCCTGAGTGGTGTTCACATGATCCTGTGGTGTTAATATTTGACACTATAAGAGTTTGCTAATGAACACTCTCTGAGTGTTGATAATGTTAACTCTTTCAAAAGTGTTATTTTTAACACTTTTATAGTGATTCCCATATAAACTCTGAGGAAGTGTTAATTTTAACTCTAAGGTAGTTAAATCTACTATCTAAAATTTGCAGTGTGTTGAACACAAAACAAGATGTTCTGATAAATATTGCAAACCAGCGGCTATTGGCGTCTATAATAAGAACAAAATGGAAGTCAATGGCTGCTACTTTTCATCTTCAGTGTATCTTTGTGTACAACAGAAGAAAAAACTCAATGACAACTGAAGAGAGAGCAAATGATCACTTTCAATTTTGCGTGAACTACCCCTTTAATGTTTTCTCTAATAATCATGTACCAAGAACAAAACATTCATCTGGATGTTTTAGTGAATATCAACAGAGCCCAAGTCTCTGAATAGTAGCCTTTTATAGGCTCTGTTCAATCCTGAGTGAATCTAAGAGAGAGAATCTCAGATCTCCAGGGAATCACAGAGACGACAGGTTAAATTATGGGTCATCGGCGACAATCACATCCCCCATCATAACATGATCATCTAAATCAGAAACCCTGATACCACTTTAAGTCGACAACTGCCTGCGTCCTTCCACAGCGCTAACCATGTGTGTTCACAAGCCCTGTGGTAGTTTATTATTATATGTCTATGTGTGATTTTGTACATGAGGCTGTAGTGTGTCATCTTATGTGTGCTTATGTGTGTGTGTTGCTCTGGTTTAATCAAAGCTCCTTCACCAGCCTCTTATTGACTATCATTCTGTGGATGTTGTAAGCAGTTGCTGTCCAAGGTTAAATGAAATTGCAGTACGTCAGATTTTCTTTGTGAAGAGAGCAAAAGAGAAAGATGGATAGATGGGGAGAGAGAGAGAGAGAGAGAGAGAGAGGGAGGGAAAGGCGATGGATAGAGACAGAGAAAGTGAATCTTCTTCTAGCTAGTGATAAATGTGAACCCTGATCAACACAAGAGTGCTATGAAGTCGTTCATCACAGGCATAATTTAAACTGTACTTACATCTGCAGTCACACGCGTTTGGTAGTGTGTGTGTGTGTGTGTGTGTGTGTGGTAATAATCAATAGCATTTCAGATTCATTATGTCATTGGATAAGTAGTAGACCGTATTATGTAACAGGATTATGCTATACAGCATGATTAAATTTCTGGCAAACGTTTAAGCGAGTTGTAGAAGCTTAATAATTAAGTAATCCTAATTGTAAATTAAGAATATTAAGCACTCGAGTTCACAGGCTTAATATTGTACAAACTCATGAGTCAAAACATGACCACAGGTGAAGCAAAAGTCAATGATCATCTCATAACAAGACCATATTTTAAGTATGATAGTAAGTAAACAATCAGTTCTTGCCATCAACATGTTGCAGGAGAAATGAACAGGATTAAATATCTATTTCAAGAGTTCACAGCTTGTTTGGCATGCTGTCCCGGGAGGGAGCCCTGAGCTCATAAGATCCTCGAGCCCGGGGCTCCCTCCTGTTTGCAAGGCGAGAGGGGAGTTTGAGCTCAGGTAGATCTGGAGAACTCCCCTGCTGTAGTAGCTGATGAACAGATAGTGATTGCTCTTAAGAGATAACTACTTACTAGGAGCATGTCTATGGTGCTGATTTGGATTACTCAATTAACTTAAGTTGCGTGTTTTTGGATGGTGGGAAGAAACCGGGGATCCCGGGGGAAACCCACGTGAGCACGGGGAGAACGTGTAAACTAAAACGTGTAAACTAAAAAGTGTCATATTAATGTCAACAAAAATTAATCAAATGAGAAGTGTCATGTGGGGAATTCTGAGGAAAGTCAATTTTTCGGTTATTTACTGTATATCCGGGGTTATTTTTTCTACCCAAATGTTGGGTTGAGGCATTTGGGTAGTTTTTGCGGGTTATTTTCAGAGTCATGGGTAGTTTTTGGGTTGTGCTGTGTAACCCAAACTTGGGTTATTTTCTGGGTAATAATTTCTAAGACTTGAATCAATGCAACCCTAGCACCACACAGGCACATCAACCCAGCTCCTTGGGTCAAATCAACTCCCAGCAGGGGCTGACTGCGATTCCACATAAATATATTATTATTATAAATGTTTACGGGCAACCCATAAATATGAAACGAATTGTTTTGAATGCAGTTCATAATATGTATTCAGTTTTGTATGATCTCTGAGGTAAAGTGTATTTACAAAGTTGAACAAATGTAATGGAACAAAAAATAAATAAAGCTACTACAATATTCACCTAATGATTTTAAAAGAAAGCAAAAAATTACATTTGAAAATATAACCTATTAATTAAGTCAAACTAACCTGTTATTTAAGTAAAAATAAACAATTATTGGGTAGAAAAAACAACCCATTTTTGGGGTTAAAAATAATAACCCAATTACTTGGGTTAAATCAACCCCTGATGTGTTTTGTCCTATATTTACCCAGCAATAGGGTTAAAAACAACCCAATTTGGGTAGTTTTTAATTTTGTGTTTTTTAGAGTGTATGGTGCTGATTTGGATTACTCAATTAACTTAAGTTGCATGTTTTTGGACGGTGGGAGGAAGCCAGGGAACCCGAGGGAAACCCACGTGAGCACGGGGAGAACGTTTAAACTCCACACAGAAACGTCAACTGGCTTGGTAAGGACTAGAACCAGTGACGTCTTGCTGTGAGGCAACAGTGCTAACCACTGTGCCACCATCTAGGAAAGGAGGAGGAGTAGGGGTGGAAGGGGGGATTCTTCAAAATGAAGATGGCTGTGATATGGCACTTAGGATATTTATAGTGGCTCAGGAATCGTCTGATTGGGGAATCATACATTGGATAATGCGAGACCAGCTGCAAGCAATCATAAGAATGTGATCCTCTCGAAGTTAGTTTATAAATAAACTTCACATTGTAACGGCAAGTAGCCTATGTGTTACTATGGGATGCAAAGAATTGCCTATGTGTTTAGCAGTGGTAAGAATTTACCAACCATGGCCAAAAGACAGACCGAATATTAGGATTCATTTGAATGAAGTGTAAGTAATGCCATCTAACCTATTGCACACTAATCACGTAGATCAAAACTGCTGGAAAAAAGGATCTTGATTAGCTTCCAAATGAACTGATATGAAAGCAACACAAGCCAAACACCTACGAACCAAAAAACAGGACATGATGTTACAAAATGTGACCATAAATATGATAAATGCTCTTGTTTTCCTTGCAATAGTGCTATATTGTAGCTAATGGCAAGTCACCTCATGAGTATCTGTAAAATGGCAATAGGTTGCTTATGGTGTGAATGATAATTTACCAACAGTGGTCAGAAGACAGACCGAACATTGGGATTCATCTGAATTAAGTATGAGCACTGCCATCCAAACTATTGCACACCCAAAGTGGATCACTGCTGATTTGCAATACTTCTGAAATATGTTTCTGTCAAGACATTTATTCATTAATAATCTTTTTAATTTATGTAAATATACTTTTTAAACGTAACGTTACATGTGCTTACTGGAGATCCTACATAATCATGCAGCAAAATAAAAGACAAATACTATACTAGTACTAACCACAATAAGAAATTTATTGTTAAATTGATTGTTCATTTAAATTAATTCCGCTAAAGAGTTTTCAATTAAATAAGTGCATTTGACTGTTTTTGTGTTTATTGTTTGATACTTGTAGAAAAATAAAGATTGTTTGTACAAAATTTTAAAATGTGTGATTTTTAAGGATTTAACTTAATATAGGTAGAAAAATTATAAAATTATGTTGGCATTATTTAAAAGCACAAGTTTTACAGGATAATAGTTGGATCTGTGTGGCATATTAGAATAAATAAATAAGTTTGACAAACTTAAAGTTAAAAATTGATAAAATTAAGTTGACGTTACTTAAAAAGTGTAAGTTGAGAACATGCAAAGTCTAAATATATTATTATTATAATAAGACAAACTAAAACAAAATACTGATGCAAGTAGTTGCCTCAATTTTTTTTAAGTAAAACATACGCAGTATTTTTTGATTTATATACTCACAAACTGACCACGTCCTCTTCCTCTTTCATGCTGTATGCTGTGGTTTCCTGGGATAAAAAGGTGTCCATCTGACGTTCTCTTTAATGGTTGCTGAAGTGTGAAATGTATAACCCTTTCTTCAGGACTTTGTTTGTTTCTATATGATGGGGTATAAAAGTATCACAAGCAAAAACACCTAAGCAAACCAAATACAGGACATATCAATAAATGTGACCATAAATATGATAAATGCTCCTTTTGCCCTCATGATAGTTGTGTTTATGTGATTAAGGTTAAGGTTATTTTAAAGTTGTGAGCTTCAGTGCACGTCATGCGCAATGCAGAATGTGACAGCTGTCTTATTATATAATTATAATGTGAGTAAAGTAGTAAGTAATTACTGTACTCATGTTTTGATGATATTGCAGAAATGCTTGATTGCTATGCTGTTGCTATAGTTACTGACAGGCGCTAAATTGGATTTCTTCTTTCATTCTTTGGCAACTAGTTTATTTTTGAGCAGTGAAATTTAATAATTTGCTTTAGTTGTTTATTATTCACTCGTTAATAATCGGACCGCCATTACTTCGAGGATTGAGTATCATCCGTTATTTATGTTTAAAATTTCGCGGGCGAATCCACGTGATGCGGAATTTCGCGAGACTGACGGATATAGATATTTCCTCCTCGAAGATTTAGCTTAATTTTGGCTAATTTCTTCGCGCGTATCGAACAACAGAAAACTGGATATGAAGAAGTGGCATCATGTGAGTTGTGCTTCCTAAATTGCTACACTATTTTAGTCAATGATTAACCTTTTTGTCCGTAAAATTAACGGATATTTCGTTGACAAGACTTCACCTCAACAACATAGCCCCAAAGCTCAGAGACTCAGATAAGGTAAGACAGCTCTTAAAACACACAAGATAACCCTTTAACTGCTTGCTCTACCACATGGTGGACCATTTTTCGACTGTTTTAAATAATGACTATTAAAGACATTTAAAGAATGACTGTTTCAATAATGGTTTACACTGCACAGCATTGTTGGTTTATAAAAAAAATCAAACAAACAAAATCCTGTTGCACTACCACACTTTGGTTTTGGTTTTATTGTAAAAAAAAAAAAAACAAGAAAACATGTTAAATGAGATATTTTATGACATACTTCAAAAATTAAGATGACTTAGTATTCAAAAAAGTTTTATTTTGATTATGTTTTTTAATAAATTGGTCTTACACTTCATATATTCTGATTTTTCATAGTATATGTATTAATTCTGGTACTTTTACCATAAACCGACATATATCTACTATTTGGTAGAGGTTGATATTTTAGAAATTATGGGATGTGTTGAAAAAAAATGCTTTGAGTGTGCTAACTAGTAACATTAGAAGTTAAGAAATGCAATCCAAAAGTGTTTTCCTTGGTGGGGGAGTTAAAGGGATTAAATAAAACGCAATCTGATAAGCTGTTTTAAAAAGACAGGAATCGTTTTTGTCTTTCAGACTTCCCAAAGAAGCGAATATCAGTACTGTGTGAGTGCAAAACACTAACCCTCAAACATAACATGTTTAATAATGATTTATTTGGTGCAGTTAAATAATTTTAATGGTTTTATTATAACAAACAGCTCACAGCACTTCAGCAAGTTTATGAGAACACCTCCACTAATCAGTCTGGATGTCAGAGTTCACCACAAAGCCTATTTACAGAGTCTTAAATAAAAATTAAAAAAAACTTAAATTTCTTACATTTCAAAAACAACATTTTAGGCCTTAAAAAGTCTGAAATTTTCTGAAATATTATCTTGTATGTATTAAATAATTTTAAACGGGTCTTAATTTTCCTCTCTCCAAGTAAAGCTACCCTATCAGGCCGACATCCATCAAAATCCACAATCCATCTCAAGAAAATCTATTTTTAATATTTAAGTTTTTTTATTGCAAAGAGATACAATATACAATTGCTGTTTGACGTTTATTTTACAGCAGTTTCTCCAAATTAAATTCCCTAATCAGGGAAAGAAAACCAAAAAACAATTACACAATTTCTCAGGATAATAACAGAGCAACATATATAATAAATATACTTTTAACAATATTAAACTTGTCATGTAAAAAAAAATACAAATATCATGTTGAAAAAAGTATATACAACTAGAGTTTTCTTGTTTTGACACATTAAAATATGTCACTAAGAAATTCATTCATTCATTCATTTTCTTGTCGGCTTAGTCCCTTTATTAATCTGGGGTCGCCACAGCGGAATGAACCGCCAACTTATCCAGCATATTTTTACGCAGCGGATGCCCTTCCAGCCGCAACCCATTTCTGGGAAACCATACACACACATTCACACTCATACACTACGGACAATTTAGCTTACCCAATTCACCTATACCACATGTCTTTGGACTTGTGGGGGAAACCGGAGCACCCGGAGGAAACCCACGCAACCACGGGGAGAACATGCAAACTCCACACAGAAATGCCAACTGACCAAGCCGGGGCTCGAACCAGCGACCTTCTTGCTGTGAGGCGAACATGCTACTCACTACGCCACCGTGGCACCTCACTAAGAAATTATTACATTTAATTTGTGTGTGTGTGTGTGTGTTTGGCAACCAACCGGTCCATTAGAAATAATCTGTGTTTATCCCTGTATAAGTCTAAAATTTAATTTATAAAGAACTTAAAAGGTCTTAAAAAATCTTCAATTTGACTTGATTAAACATGCAGAGACCCTGATTTAATCCACCAGTTATGTAGAATAAAACAGGAGATCTCTTCAAGTGCCTCTCCGCACTGACAGTGTTATTTACATCTCAATAAACTGTTATCTCATTGACACCTCAGAAACACTTCCAGATTCATGGCGGTTGCCCTTTTGTTTTCTCACACTCTTAATTAAAGGTTATTGAGAGGATGAATTGCATCGAATCTCATTGATTTGATTCGAGGCTCCTCCAGGATTTGAGAGTGAGACGTTTTGCGCATTATTTATTCATGTTGGTTGGATGAATTTATAGTCGGCCTGATCGATGGAAGGACGGATTAATAGTCTGATTGAAACAGTTTTTCCCGTCACATTCATCACCTCGTTTTACAGTCGCATCAATGGAGGGCGGTGCATGCATAGCTGGACACGTATAGGGTCCTGCTGTCGCGTTCCTTCACCAATAAACTCCACCTGAGGTCAGCAGACGAGGTCACGGAGGGAGACTTAAACACGCCTAAATTAGCCCAGGCCTTTTATGCGTCTTTATATGTCCTCGGGGATGTGCAGTCTGGTTAGGGCAGTGTTTAGGACAGTAGTGGACAGTAAGTGGACTACGGTCCCTGTGGGATCTTTTCACCCATTAATACAACCTCTGCTGTCCTCCGCTGACCTCTTGGTAATAAAACAATATTATCTGTCAGCAGATTGAAGGCGGGGGGCAATTAGCAGCTTTTGTCCCAACGGGGTGTTTAGAGACGAACCCCGAGAGGTTAAAGTCCTTGATTAAAGAAGACACTGTGCTGTTCGCCCTCCGACCGCTGCCTGGTGGTCGCGCTCGGGTTTTTTAACGTCTGTCCGCTGCCGAGTGTTTATCCCACCCGGCTGTGTTTATCAAAAGGGGTTAAATGACATAAGTGGGTTAATCCGTGAAAGCCCTGTGCTTTTTCACATATGTTCTTTGTCGCGCGGTCTGTGAAGGCCTCAGTATTGGCCTCATTCAGCTCAGGACGCTGAAAGGAAATGCTTGTGAATAGAAGCGATTCTCACACTGAAGGAGAGAATGCGCCATCTGAAACCCTGATATTAGCCGCCTTTGTGGTTAATCCTCTCTAAGTGTGTGTGAGAGGAGCGGACTGGCTTCTCAGGTGAATGTTCTGGCACAGGTTGATGGCTTTGTTTTCTCTGGTTTCACTTCGTTCTGTTGTCGACCATGTGGAACAATTTATTTTTCGGTCGCTGTGTAAAAAGGTCTTGGTTGTGGTGACCCAACGTTGGGGCAAACCCGATGTTGGGTTTATTTGTTAAATTAAATTTCAGTGACACTCTTTAACCCAGTGGTTGGTTTTGTCCATATTTGACCCAAGGGTAGATAGATAGATAGACAGGCAGACAGACAGACAGAAAGACAGATAGACAGATAGATAGATAGATAGATAGATAGATAGATAGATAGATAGATAGATAGATAGACAGACGGACGGACGGACGGACGGACGGACGGACGGACGGACGGACGGACGGACGGATAGATAGATAGATAGATAGAACAAGAGAAAGATTGATATATATACTGTAGATAGAACAAGAGAACGACAGATAGATAGATAGATAGATAGATAGATAGATAGATAGATAGATAGACAGGCAGGCAGGCAGGCAGGCAGGCAGGCAGGCAGACAGACAGACAGACAGACAGACAGACAGACAGACAGACAGATAGATAGATAGATAGAAAGATTGATATATACTGTAGATAGATAGATAGATAGATAGACAGATAGACAGATAGATAGATAGATAGATAGATAGACAGACAGACAGACAGATAGATAGGCAGGCAGGCAGGCAGACAGACAGACAGACAGACAGACAGACAGATAGATAGATAGATAGACAACTGATAGACAGACAGACAGACAGGTAGATAGATATATTGATAGATAGAACAAGAGAAAGATTGATATATAGATAGAACATCAGAACGGCAGACAGACAGACAGATAGACAGATTGTCTCCCTCATGCTTTTGTTATATATTATTATGCAATCAAAATAATGATCTGTTTATTTCACATGCAAATAATGTAGTCTGGTGACGCCGTAAAGCCAGTAAACCAGTTTAAGTCTCGTCTGCGTGCTACAGTGTTTTCTGACTAAACGCCTAGAGGAATGAAACTACACAGCAGAACATGTGTAATCTCTTTAGTCATCCTGTCTGTAACATTAACAGTACAGACGAGTACACAGACTACAGACACCTTCAGAAGTATTTTTGATTTAACATTAAAGTTTGAGCTGAACATGCGTAAAGGCCGATATCAAAACTGCTCATCAAAAGTCCTGAGTAATTTATCCTCATCTTCTGTTCAAAGATCTGCACTGTAAACTCGTTGCACCACTTTTATTGAGAGGATCCTGTTTTTCTCACGTGCATTTGCTGGTGGTCTCCAAACCTTAGTTGGGACCTGTTCAAAAATCACAGGTGTTCCCCTGCAGTATTACAAGCAGCAGGCTATGAGGAAGGCCTGCAGCATTGTGGGCAATAATACACACCCTCTGAATATGCATAATGAAATAATATAATAGAAATAATGTTCATGTAGGCGGTTATAACCAACCACTACAACTGTACTTCTGTGCCAGAGGCGGTCTGTCTTGAAGTTCACAGTAAACCTCTCTAACATTTACAATCCTAAGCAGCACTGCAAATGACACAATAAATAAAGGGGAACTATGATGCGAAAATCTCTTTTATAAGGGGTTTAAAGACAGTTTTGGGCCACCAGTCTGTGAATATAATATAATATAATTACGTTCTATCTATCTATCTATCTATCTATCTATCTATCTATCTATCTATCT
>CAIGQQ010002490.1:2692271-2706393 GCA_903798035.1 Danio albolineatus
ATATATATATATACGTGCATGAAGTCAATGACACTAAACAGTGGATTTTTTTATCATTGTATATTTACCAAAAGATTTTGAGATACTGCTTGAGTATATCAAAATTAACACTTTATTTTAAGGTGTCCTTGTTATACATGTTCCATGTTCTTACTATTAATTTTAATTAAATTACATGCAACCGTAAACCTAACTAACATTCTAATCCTAATCAAAGAGTAAGAGTACATACACTACCTGACAAGTCTTGTCTCCTATCCAAGTTTTAGGAATAACAAATAATATCTTGACTTCTAGGGCGCCACGGTGGCGTAGTGAGTAGAATGTTCGCCTCACAGCATGAAGGTCGCTGGTTCGAGCCTCGGCTGGGTCAGTTGGCATTTCTGTCTGGAGTTTGCATGTTCTCCCCGTGGTTGCGTGGGTTTCCTCCGGGTGCTCCGGTTTCCCCCACAAGTCCAAAGACATGTGGTACTGGTGAATTGGGTAAGCTAAATTGTCCGTAGTGTGTGAGTGTGTATGGATGTTTCCCAGAGATGGGTTGCGGCTGGAAGGGCATCCGCTGCGTAGAACAAATGCTGGATAAGTTGGCGGTTCATTCCGCTGTGGCGACCCCAGATTAATAAAGGGACTAAGCCAAAAAGAAAATGAATGAATGAATGAACGTGACTTCTAGTTGATCATTTGATATCGGAAGTGGCTTATATGAAAGGCAAAGGCCTCTAGATTACATTTATTTTACCTAAATAAAATATGATCATGCCTTGATTTTGAATGATTTAATGAGGACAGTGCGGTCTGACTTTGCTCAGACAAAAGTCTCATCACTGAACAGAAATAATGTCCAGTATAGAATATAAAGTCATGCTGCAGTGGAGACAGAATGAATATTGTGTGACTCCCATGAGCTTGGAGGACTGCATCCACACATCTCTGCGATAACTCAAATAACGCATTAATAAAGTCATCTGGAATGGCAGAGAAAGTGTTCTTGCAGGACTCCAAGAGTTCATCAAGAGTCTTTGGGTTCATCTTCAACACCTCCTCCTTCATCTTACCCCAGACATGCTCAATAATGTTCATGTCTGGTGACAGGGCTGGCCAATCCTGGAGCACCTTGATGTTCTTTGCTCTCAGGAGCTTTGATGTGGAGGCTGAAGTATGAGAAGGAGCGCTATCCTGCTGGAGAATCTGCCCTCTCCTGTGGTTTGTAATGTAATGGGCAGCACAAATGTCTTGATACCTCAGGCTGTTGATGTTGCAGACACTCTGCAGATCTCTCGCACGCCCTCATACTGAATGTAACCCCAAACCATGATTTCTCCTTCACCAAACTTGACTGATTTCTGTGAGAATCTTGGTTCCAGTAGGTCTTCTGCAGTATTGGTGAGGATTGAGATGCAACAGATGATTCATCAGAAAAAAACACCTTCTGCCACTTTTCCAAATGATCAACTAGAAGTCACATTATTATGTGTTGCTCTTACAACTGGTATCCACAACAAGACTTTTGTCAGCTAGTGTACATTACCTCAGATCTTGAAAATAAAATAACTAGCAGACGGTTTGAAATTGAAAGTCAAAACTGTGATTAAAAGCAACAACGTCATTCACTCAGTATCCTATTAATAAGATTAAATATGTATTAATTAGCTTAAAAGCCTTTACCACTTCGTTGGGAGTGCAGTGGCTGGTATTTAAATGTTTCTATTGTGTGGCGTCACTTTTGGGGCAGACATACAAATGGATTGCACTGAAATCTTGTTACATCACATGTGTCAGGACACAGTGTAAGATTAACATGCCTGATAATATACATTTTAAGAGCTTTGGCTTCCGAATGACTACTTAAAAGACTGGGTGTTATCTTTAAATGTCTGAGAAAATCAAAATAAGCAGCTCAGCTCTCATAACACAGTAAACACAGTAAGTGTATTTCTGCACACACACACTATAATCGGCTGTTATACTCCACAGAAGTGCACATAAAAGCCAGAAACTTGTTTGCATGGGCGTATCTAAAGGGTTAATGCTGCCAACGGATGATCAATAGTACAAATGACACATTTTACCTCTTCCCAATAGGGTAAAACACCAATCAAAAATGCATGATTATATACTGTCATGGCTTTGCAATCAAAAAATGACATTCTAATGGAAGTCAATGGGGCAAAAACAGCCCCCAACATAACCAAAGGGTAGTCAATTTGAACAGTACACAAGGGTTAAAGCTATACACTCATGTAACGTAATCATAATTGTTCATTATCGTGCATTTATCAGCAGGTTCAAAGAAGTCTTCTGGAGATGTGTGTGGCTTCTTCATGGTTGGTGGTGGATTGAGATGCCAGCATGGGGCACACAGGACACCACTGCGTTTGCTCTGTCACCAGCGCTCTGGCACAATGCTGGAGATGTGTGTGTGTGTGCGGGGTCCCATGAGGCCTGCTGTGAGGGGTTAATGACGGCCCGTCAGCCCCGCTGGGGGCCCGAATGCCTTTGTGTTGATCAGTCTTCACTCCCAGGAATGAAGACGAGCAGAGATGAAGAAGGTTTGGATTTTGCTGCGTTTTGATTTTGTGCATAAATAATCTGCATTTAAAGGTGTTTAGGATTGAAAATATTAGGGTGAGATACCGAAGACTGCTGTTCTTGAACTTTCTATTCATCAAAGAATCCTCAAAATAAATGTGGTGTTTACACACACACAAACATATACCGAGGCACACACATACAGACATGCACATACACAAGTACAGAGATACACACACGCAGACACACACATAGACACACAAACACTGCATTACATAATTGCATGAAAATATAAAGCAACACAACTTTTAACACTGTTAGTTCTTATATAATTTCATTATAATATGAAATTGAGCTCAAATTAGCATCTTTGAATGATTTCTGATCATTATTTCAATTATAATAATATTTAGCATAATTATAATAATGATTTACAATATTAGTTTTTATTAATAGTTGTATTTTAATTTATATTTATTTTACTTTATATATATTTATTTGAAAAAAACATGAAAACTTTTTAATTGTACTGTTTGTGTAAACATAAAAAATACTAATACAAAACATTGTTGAAAAGCAAAAGTTATTAATAATAATAAAACAGCCCAAGTCATGCATACCCTTATATACACATTTCTGGACAACTTGTTTTTCGATACCCATAGTATTTTCAAAAGCCCCAATTGACCCGTCGCGGCCTTTCCTAACCCAACTTATAGTGTTTCGAAAGCACCATTTGACCCGATCATAGCGTTTCTTAAACCTAACCGATAGTGTTTTTAAAAGCGCCAATTGACTCGCCACATCCTTTTCAAATGCATCAATTGATGTGCCACGGCCTTCTCTAACTCACCCGATAGTGTTTTCAAATGCATCAATTGATGTGCCACAGCCTTCTCTAACTCACCCGATAGTGTTTTCAAATGCATCAATTGATGAGCCACGGCCTTCTCTAAAGCCAACCGATAGTGTTTTCAAAAGCACCGATTGACCCACCCCTCCTTTCCTAAACCCAACCAAAAGTTTTTTCAAATGCACCAACTGATGTGCCACGGCCTTCCCTAAAGCCAACGATAGTGTTTTCAAAAACACCAATTGACCCACCACCGCCTGTCCTAAAACCAACCGATATGGTTTTCAAATGCACCAATTGACCCACCACAGCCTTTCCTAAACCCAACCAATAGTGTTTTCTAAAACACCAATTGACGTGCCACGGCCTTTCCTAAAGCCAACCGATAGTGTTTTCAAAAACACCAATTGACCCACCACTGCCTTCCCTAAACGCAACGATAGTGTTTTCAAAAGCACCAATTGACCCGATCACCCCTTCCCTGAACCCAACCGATAGTGTTTTCAAAAGCACCAATTGACCCGCCACAGCCCTCACCTAATTGATTTTTACCACATTTTCAGATCTTACCACATTCCTGTTATTTACTTGTTTATTTTTATTTTTACAAAATTTGCCTTTGTTTACCTGCTTTCTGGAACTGTTCTTCGCCAGACTCAAACCCTGTTTGTAGCAGTCAACTCCTCTCTGCGTCTCAAGTCCACTGACATACATGGTAAGCCACTGGACAAACTGGAAACAGCGAAAAAGCTGTCCATATGGAGGGAATCAACTGGTAGCGTGAAAATAAACAGAAGCCATCGGCAGTGCCACACTGCCCCGTAGCATTCGTTTTAAGGACAAAAACACAGCCATTCTTAGCTCTGGGTACATAATTCGTGCTCTCCAGAAATGCAATCAAGGGTACATTTTCACTATGAGCCTGTGTAATCAAGGGTACATTTTCACTATGAGCCTGTGTAATCAAGCATACATTTTCACTATGAGCCTGTGTTGTAATAACAGTTTAAAAATTGCACTTATTTAATAAAAATCCCAAAGTTTAATTTCAGTAAATTAGAAATGTATGCAGAATTATGTTGAAATTCTGTACCGCAATAGTCTTGTTTTTGAATCTGCCACTATGCGGACACACAGGCATTTGTAGTTCCGCCCTCCACAATCTCATTTGAATTTAAAGCGACAGTCACCAAAACGCCACAATTATGATAAAAGCCTAAAAGGGTCCGTTTCAAAGAGTTAAAAAACATTATCTGTGTGTTATTTTGAGCTGAAACGTCACACACACACACTCTAGGGACATCATAGCCCTGGTAAAAAGGGGCATAATAGGTCTCCTTTAAATAATTTCTGTAACTCTCTCTCTCCTTCCCTCTGTGCAGCGTGTTTTCCTCTGGTGAAGCGATGGCTTTTGCGGGAGGTTATTGATGGCAGAATGAACAGGAGAGTGGTTGGCGACCTGCATGTATAGATGTGGATTTATCGCTCCGGATCCTCCAACAATTTCATCAAAAGCCCATTGGCCTGTAGCGTTTCTCCTGTGATAAATCAGCGGATGAGAGACGGATGTGAGACGGAGCAGAGGTCACTGTCCATCCTTCACCACAACACCACCGCAACACAAATACAACACACACACACACACAGATTTATGAGCACAATCAAACACCTTCATTATCACACACACGCAAAATACCACAGCTTATAGCACATGCACTTACATGTTGGATAAAATTAACAGGTATGAATATTATTAACAGGGCGAAGCGGTGGCTCAATAGTTAGCGTTGTGGCCTCACAGTAAGAAGGTCACTGGTTCGAGTCCTGGCTGGGCTAGTTGGTATTTCTATGTGGAGTTTACATGTTCTCCCCGTGTTGGTGTGGGTTTCCTCCAGGTGCTCCGGTTTCCCCCACAGTCCAAACACATGCACTATAAGGGAATTTCTTTAATTGGTAGGTATGTGTGTGAATGAGAGTGTATGGGTGTTTCCCAGTACTGGGTTGCAGCTTGAAGGGCATTCACTGTGTAAAACATATGCTGGATAAGTTGGCGGTTCATTCCGCTGTGGGGACCACCAAAGAATAAAGGGATTAAGCTGAAGTGAAAATTAATGAATGAATATTATTAACAGTATGACTAATAAGAGTATTAAAATTATTACAGTATTACAATATACTGATAACCGTATTATTATTAGTATAGTATTAACAGCATGCATCTTTTAATATGAATTATATGTGATCAAATGTGACTGTAAAGACATTTGTAATGTTATAAATCCTTTTATATTTTCTTATAATTACTGTAATTATAATCAAAGAGAAATAGAATGTATTGGAGTTAAAATTAGGAAGCAGTTCATTTTTTAATGCTTATAATAATTAGAATTGTTTCAATATTGTTTCAATATTTCAATTTGTAGTATTATTACACAACAATACTGTTTTTACTGTTTACTGATTAAATAAATGGCGTGTTATTGAGCTAAAGAGACTTTAAGCACTTTATTTTACTGTCATTATTACACAATCCATTTACTTACTGTAGTAATTACAATTAATTATGCAGTATTACACTAAACTTAACCTGTATAATCCTGTATAAAGTAGCTTTAGGGAAGAAAAAAAAAGACTTTTAATTAAATAAGTAAAAAAAAATGTATATTGCATTAGTTAAATTCTGAATTGTTCCCAAAAACTTCAATTTAAAGGTGCAGGATATAAGTTTGACACCCAGTGGTTGAACTAGGTATTACATTCCTGGATCAAAACAAACGCAAGCGCAGGTTGCCAGATTGAGGAGAGGAGCAAGTGATTTAAACTGTGTCCTAAATTGATATGTTAGAAAGGGCTTCTATTTCTCACAGCTGAACAACAGAAAACTGACAATGATCAGTTCAGGTACACCTCATGTGCTTTATTCAGTGTTAATGCTAACAATGTGAGTCTGAATGCCATTTCACGTGACATTTATTGCCATATACTGAAAGCAGCAGCAGATCTGGAAAAAACAATTGTTTTATTATTGTTGAAGCGTTTGAAACTTTAGAACTGTGAAATAATGCAAACCAATACATTTGAGTGATTCAGCATGTACATTTAATAATGTTAAAGAGAGTAAATATGTATTAAATAGATTATAAACCTTACCATTTCGTGAGTGAGTGCACTATTCTGTGCTTCTGATTGGCTGTATTTACATTTCTGTCGTGTTTCGTCTGGTGCAGACAGCTAAATTGTTCATCACTGCGTATCTCGTCAAGTAGCGTGTTTTTAGGACACGCGGTTACAATGTAACCTGCTCACCTAATATTTACACTAGTAATATTTATATTATTTGCTAATTAATAACCCCTCTAATTAATTAGAGAGATTATTAATTAGCTTTAATCAGCAGGGGAGTTCTCGATATCTACCTGAGCTCAAACTCCCCTCTCGCCCTGCAAATGGCAGGGAGCCCCGGGCTTGAGGATCAGTCATCAGCTTAGTATGAACTCTTGAAGGCTAATTTAGTTCATTAAATTCCCCTATAGAGCATGTGTTTGGACTTTTGAGGAAACCAGAGCACCCGGAGGAAACCCACACCAACCTAAACTCCGCACAGAAATGCCACCTGGCCCAGCAGGGACTCGAACCAGCGAGCTTCTTGCTGTGAGGTGACAGTGCTAACCACTGAGCCACTATGTCACCCAAAAATGATAATTTTTAAAGATAATTTTGAAATTGTATAACTTATAATTATTTTAAAAACAACATTTAAAATGACACTTCAGTGAAGCACTTTAGAGCACTTCATTTCCCAGAATGCACTGTGAGTGTGATGTGGTTGTGGCCATACAGTTTAATTCAGATTCAGACTTGTAGATTCAGATTCAGACACATGTAGAAATCTGTTTTGGTTTTTTTGATTGTATGATTTTGTCAGTGACTGCGTTGTATCTTCAGCTCAGGGATGATGATGATGGTGATGAAGATGATGATGATGGTGATGAGAGACTGCGGGCTGATTTACTGTGGCTGTGTGTTTGAAGTGGAGGCTGTAATCGGTCTGTGTCTGTGATCAGAGCGACTCAAGAGACGGTAAACACACGCCTGCAGGAATCACACATCAAATATTGACACAGCTACACACTGACTGACACACACACACACACATGCCAACACAGGAGGACATGCAAACTCCACATAGCAATGTCAACTGGCTCAGCCTGGACTTGATCCAGCGACCTTCTTGCTGTGAGGCGACAGTGCTAACCACCATGTCGCCTGATATAAAAAAAAATATAAAAGTATATTAAGTATGTTAACAATATTTTAGATCTTGTATGTCATTTAGAAGTTCAGAGATGTTGAAAGTTCTTGGTAAAGCTACAGATGCCAGTAGGGACCCTTTTTAAGAGCACAACCTAAACACAGCCGCAAATCCAGGACTCTCTGTGTCAGTAGTGTGTGTGTGTGTGTGTGTGTGTGTATGCTGGAGATCTGGACTCTGTGTGACTCCAGCAGACAGTGCAGAAGAATGCGTTTGCCGTTTGAAGTGTGTTTTATGTGTGTGTGCGTGAGATGAAACGCGTCCGGCCGGGGTTATAGTGCCTGTGGCCACTGCAGACAGACACACAGCAGAAGAGCTGGCGTCAGGACAGGCAAGACGGATCCTGTACAACACTTAAAAACAGGAGGAGGGGTTTTTCCTCACGCCGCCTTTATCTCACAGGAAATCTTTATTATACACGCTGCACCTACCACTTACTGCTCCTGTAAAACATCTCAAACACACACTCCAGGACTCCGTATCACATGCATGTTGCTTTATTTCACAACATCAAGTCCTATTTTTGAAGTATTTGTTGTTTAGCAGTGCACATCACTGTTATTTAAAGTTGATGCGTGCTTGAAATATCTTCGAAACACCTCTTGTCTGATTGGTGTTTAGTATTGAGGGGGCGGGGCCAACTTGTCATTCCACCAATAAGAGATCAGAGCCATTCAATCAATTCCACATCAGCAAAAATCAAGTATTTTCATTTGTTTTCAGTCATAGATGAGTAGTTTCACATAGATGTAGATGCTGTAATATATAATTATTGCTTGTTTTGGTAATGTACGACTCATAAAATATGCAGGGGTGGCAATAAGCATTTCTGTGTGGAGTTTGCATGTTCTCCCTGTGTTGGCGTGGGTTTCCTCGGAGTGCTTCGGTTTCCCCCACAGTCCAAACACATGTGCTATAAGTGAATTGATGATCTAAATTGACCGTAGTGGAAGAGCATCCAATGCATAAGACATATGCTGGAATAGTTGGTGGCTCATTCCAAGCCGAAGGAAAAGTAATGAATTATTATAAATGTTATCGCACAGAGAATTAAGTGCTAGAGTAAGGGGAAGTGTTATTTTAGAGAGAGAAGGGTGTTTCTACGGGTGGTTTGTCAAACCCACACACCTGTGTGAAATAGTTGCATAGTGCTTTTTTAATTGTAACCCAGTAATGAACAAGTGATGAAATAGACTGAAATAGATGGGCTCAAAAATCAGTTCCTAAAAATCAGGAATCCTAAAGGGTGCAGATTCTTTGTGAGTATAGTTATAAACCACTAGTTAAAAGTAGGAATTAGTGCTTCATCTAAAGCAGAGGTGCCCAAAGTAGGGCCCGCGGGCCAAAGTTGGCCCATGGATAGCTTTGGTTTGGCCCACCATCCCATCTGGAAAGAGAGGGAGAATACAGTAATGGGGAGTTGGTTGGGGGAAATGCCTTTGACAGAGATCCATCATTTCAAATTTAACATAATCTATAGTTTCTTTGTTTAATTGAGGAGCTACAAAAAAATGATAGTTTCAATTAAATGTTGCAAAGGAATCAGACTTTTAAAATGTAAATACTGACAGATGGATGACAATGCACAAGACATTGGTGAGCAAATCAGGGCAAAGGCAGGAGCAGCTTGACTAGTGTATTCAGCAGTGAACTCCATTGTGTTATAAACGGCATTGTTTACTGTATGTTTTTACTATAATAAGTTATTATAAAATGTCAAAAAATTATACGGCATCATTACTTAATATGTTTTAAAGCCACATTTTATTATTATTTTTAAATATTAGCAAATAAATAGCCTATGACAAATTTAATGTAAAACAGTTTGGCATATTTTACTTTGGCCCACAGCCCTCAATCAACTTTCGTTTTTGGTCCATAAGAAAAAGTTTGGGCACCCCTAATATAAAGTGTTTATATGCCATTGTAACGCATCAGTCTTTTTGAGTATGGACTCTCAGTGAGGTCTGAGTGTTTCCTCATAGCAGTGTCCCTGCTTTGACCTCATCTGTGCTCTGATCTCTGCTGTTCATCTGAGAGGTCAAACACAGTCAGGCCTTTAGGGCAGCAGATCACCTGTGTGTGTGTGTGTGTGTGCTATTCTTTAATATACAGACCTCGTCTACTGGCTTCTCTCATGCTGCTTGCTTTTATATGGCTATGCACACTTTTATTTAACCCTTGTGTGCTGCTGGGGATGTTTACATCCACCCTGGGGTGATTTTGAGGCTTAATGTGGCCACAGCTTTCCCTGATTTTCAGCAAACTTCAGCCTCTTGCGATTTAACTAATTGCAAAATTTCAAATAGCAATTCGATTTTGATTAATCACACAGCAAAATGATTTTAACTATTAAAAATGTTTTTTTTTTTACTTTTCAAGGTTTAAAGTTATCGGAAGAAAGCTCAAAAATGCAATACAAAAGCTTAAATAAATAGGAAACAATTAAAAATAAATGTATAAATCACAAATATACATAAAAATGCTAATTTACAGATATTTTTTACAGTGTACAGGGCTCAAGAATAAGGACTGCCCGATGGCCCGGGGACAGTGTGAGAGATGCTCGGGACAGTAGACAGAATCGTTACTGACCCGATCAGGCCAGTGCTGCCTTGTCACTAAATTTTAATTTGCCTGCGACTATTTGTGAGTTATGGAAGGTAAATCCTGCCAATTTTAAATAAATTAAACAAACATTGTAAATTTAAATGAAAACCAGATTAACAATTTCATTATAAAACACTGTTCGCAAAATATCTGCCAAAATTGAAAATGAAATGAAATGATTTAATTTTCATTTCCAGTATGACAACACATTGTCAAACTGATAATTAAAACGAAGTTGCCGATTTAAGATTTCATTTTAACTGTGACAACGCATCGTCCCTGTCAAATTGATAAATAAAATGAAGTTGCCGATTTAAGATTTCATTTTCACTGCGTTTCCGCGTCGACTGCCAAAATGAAAATGAAAAGCCAAACAGAAAAATAAAATGCAAACACATTTTTTAAAAAGCTTGTTATTATTGTTCACGCTATAATAGTGACAAAATACAAATTAAAACGTAAATTTATGTTTTCCTTTTATTGACCCTTTTATTTACAATTTTTGACCCTTTTATTTTATTTCCAATGTTTGTTTAATTTATTTAAAATGGTCAGGATTTACCTTCCATAAAAGCCAACACAGCGAAGAGACGACAACATGAGAGCAACATCAAATGATGAGGCTAAAAGTAAATGTCTGTTTTGTGATGTTTTGCTTTCATTTTTAAGTCAGCCAGAAAGTGTTTTATTTTAAGTGTTTAGAAATAAATATTTTAAGTGTTTTATTTTAAGTGTTTAGAAATAAAACACCTGCACATTTTCCTTAACATTTTTAGAAATTATTTTTGACACATTATTTAAAATATGTGGCTAAGAAATAGCAATTCACTTTTCTTTTTTTTTGTTGGGGCCAGTGAAAAATTTGGCAGGGCAAGTAAAAATCTGTACCACTGGTCCAATCGGGCCAGTAGAAAAAATCCTTAGTGTTAAACCCTGGTGTAGCTGGACATTTTAGACAACCTAGAGTGTCCGGATGAGTCCGGCAACATTCTGACATTGCACACAGGATGAAGGTTAAATGCTTACATGGTCAAAAAAAATAAAAAATGAATGACGTAAGATTGATAGAAAGCACATCCGATGCCTGTAAACGCAGTTCTAGATGATAAATGAGCGCAGGAGTTCGGAGAGATTACAGAGGCATCCATTTGTCTGAGGATGAAATGGCCAGAAGACAGCAAAAAATGAAGCCGTTTTAATACAGCACCGAGAGAGTTATTCAGCGAGTGTTTATGTGAACATTATGAGATCAGAGACAGGTCTAGAGGCGACTCGAGTTCACTCTCTTCCTCTCCGGCTCTTTTGATGTGGGCTGGGCTCAAATTACCGCAGTAAAATAACTAACAGTTTGACGGGCCTCCATCCTGCCCGTCAGCCCGAGGACCAGAAGGTGTCTGCTGAAGAGCGTGTAATTAGTCAATGCTTCTCCAGCCTTTAGCCTCACAATGGCCACTTAACTTCTGAAAAGAGCGCATTGTTTTGGGATTGCACACTTGGCCAGATCTCGCTGACACCAGATTGGCTCTCAGTGTAAGGAGACACCGAGTAGTGGAAATGTACATTGCCGAGCAGAGGCCTCTGGGTCTTAAAGCACACAAGTTGCAGATCAACTCTAATGCCCTGACCTGATTTGTTTGTTGTTATTAGCCCTCCCGAATTATGTATATTTTCCCCCACTTTCTGTTTAACGTAAAGGAGATTTTCATAGAAACCAATTAGCAACCACCCAGAACTCACATTCAACCATGTAGCAACCACACAGAACACCAAAGCTTTGTCAACATCACTTTGAATCCGCCAAACCTTTATAGCAACACCATAGCAACCTCTAGAACACTCTAGAAACCATTTAACAACTATTCAAAAGGTCAAAACAATCACCCAGAATAACCTAGCAACAACATAAAGCCCCAGAAACCAATTAGCAACCACCCAGAACTCACAATCAACCATGTAGCAACTACACAGAACACCATTGCTTGGTCAACATCACTTGGGATCCCTTGAACCTTTATAGCAACACCATAGCAACCTCCAGAACACTGTAGAAACCACTTAGCAACTATTCAAAACTTCACAACAATCACCCAGCATAACCTAGCAACAATATAGAGCCTCAGAAACCAATTAGCAAACTACCCAGAACTCACAATCAACCGTGTAACAACCACACAGAACACCATAGCTTGGTCAACATCATTTGCAATCCACCCATAGCATTATAGCAACACCATAGCAACCTCCAGAACATTCTAGAAACCACTTAGCAACTATTCAAAACTTCAAAACAATCACCCAGCATAACCTAGCAACAACATAAAGCCCCAGAAAAAAATTAGCAACCACCCAAAACTCACAATCAACCATATAGCAACCACACAGAACCCCATAACTTAATCAACATCACTTGATAATCATTCAAACCTTTATAGCAACACCATAGCAACCTCCAGAACATTCTAGAAACCACTTAGCAACTATTCATAACTTCACAACAACACCCAGAATAACTAAGCAACTACTTAGAGCTCTAGAAACCAATTAGCAACTACCCAGAACTCACAATCAGCCATGTAGCAACCACACAGAACACCATAGCTTGGTCAGCATCACTTGGTAATCACCAAAACCTTTATAGCAACACCATAGCAACCTCTAGAACATTCTAGAGACCACTTAGCAACTATTCAAAACTTCACAACAATCACACAGAATAACCTAGCAACCACTTAGAGCCCTAGAAACCAATTTACAACCACCCAGAACTCACAATCAACCATGTAGCACCCACAACACCCTGGCAACCACTTGGGCCATAGAAACATTTTTTAAACTGCTCCGATCTCTCTAGCAATACTTTAGCAACCCCCTAGAACACCATAGCAACTGACTAGCAACATTTTGGCAACCCCCTACAACACCTAGACATCACTTAAGCCATAGAAACAAATTA
Source organism: Danio albolineatus (assembly GCA_903798035.1). Classification (NCBI taxonomy): domain Eukaryota; kingdom Metazoa; phylum Chordata; class Actinopteri; order Cypriniformes; family Danionidae; genus Danio; species Danio albolineatus. The sequence continues at coordinate 2,705,529 of CAIGQQ010002490.1, forward strand.
GTAACCACCCAGATCTCTCTAGCAACACTTTAAAACTCTCAACCACACAGAAAACCTTAGCAACCACCCAGATCTCACAAACAACACTTTAGCAACCGCTTAGAAAACCTAGCAACCACTTAGGCCATAAAAACAAATGAAAAACCACCCACAGTTCTCCAGTAACAATGTAGCAACAACCCAGAATTCTCTGGAAACCATTTAGAGCAAAGAAACCATTTAGCAACTGCCCAGATCTCTCTAGTAATGCCTTAATAATCACACACAACACCCTGGAAACCACCTAGACCATAGAAGTCACATAGCAACTACTCAGATCTATCTAGCAACACATTGACAGCTGCCTAAAGCACCTAGTAACTACTTAGGCCATAGAAACAACTTAGCAACCACACAGAACTCACCAGCAACACCTTAGCAACCACCCAGAATTCCCTAGCAACCGCTTACACCCTAGAAATGACCTGGCAACTACCCTGATCTCTCTTGCAACACCTTAGCAATCACCCAGAATTCCCTGGCAATCATTTAGATTGTAAAAACCACATAGCAACCACCCAGCTTGCTCCAGCACCACATTAGCAACTACCTAGAATCCCTTGGTAAATACTTAGACCATATAAACCAACAAGCAACTGCCCAGATCTTTCCAGCAAACCCTTCTGATATTCACAAAACACCCTGGCAACCACTTAGACCATAGAAACTACGTAGCAACCACCCGGATCTCTCCTGCACCACCATAGCAACCACCCAGAATTCCCTGGCACCCATGTAGGTCATAGAAACCGCAAGCAACTGCCCAGATCTTTCCAGCAAGCCATTTGGACATATACAGAACACCCTGGCAACCACTTAGACATTA
>CAIGQQ010002490.1:2726981-2736984 GCA_903798035.1 Danio albolineatus
TCCACCGAAATAACAAAAAATGTCCGCAGATTCCGTCTGGCTCTAATAATAACTAATAAATATATAATACAAAATACTGAAAAACACTATAAAAATTAAAAAATTTAGAGTCGCATGTAAAAAAAAAAAAAAAAGAAATTATGTACCAAACACTTTTTTTAACACAACATTTAATTTTTGGTTTCTTCTCTAATTTGTTGTGCATGTTCTTTTCTCAAGTAGTACTCCCTGTAGAGCCACATGGGCAGAGCAGAGCTCCAGCAAGGGGGATCTTGAGCTCCAGCTCCTCCTAGCATGCACTTCTTCTACAAGTGATGTCACTGGGGGTTGTGTTTAGGGGTGGAGTGGATGTACGCATTAAAACAGCTTATAATGGCCCGTTTCCACTGAAAACGTTTTTGTTTACACAGTTCGGTATGCTTTTATGGCCGTTTCCACTGTCTAAAAGTGTACTGAACCGAACCGTACCGTACCACTTTTTTGGGTACCCTTTGCAACGGGTACCAAGGGTACCAAAAGGCGGAGCTAGACGCGCAGCTGAACGCTATTGATTTGCAGAGATTCGCTCGCGCAACAAGCCAGAATGAAAACAAAGGACCCGCCATGTTTAAATACACAGCCGAGACATTACACTGAAATAATATAAACATATAAAAAAAGAGCCATGGTTGACCCAAGCTCAAACAAACCTTGTCGTCGTCTTGATGAACAGCCACAAAGCCAAGAAGAAGAGCAGATTCTCCCCTGTGCCCCGTAGGTTTTTACGAGCCCGTCTGAAGCGCGAGCGGTTTTGCTTTGTCGCTTGCACTCACGTCTATATTTGAAATAACAAACATCTTAAGCTGATGATAATATTGTGTGCTTGATTATTGAAGTGCTTTTGAAGCCCGATCCTTTCAGAAACAGACAAACGCAAGACTGACGTGTGCAAAAACAAAGGAGAAGCTGGAAAAAACAAAGGAGCAAATTATTTTTTCAGCAAACACAAAAAAACTGCTATCATCAAAATTATCCTGACCTTCTGGACTATTATGAACTGGGAATGACGGAGTTACTCTCTAACAGAGGCTACATGTGCTGGTGAAGATTACAGACAGAGATGAGAGCTGTGCACTGACTGTGGGCTATATCTCCTGTTGTTTTTAAACCTAAATAAGGACTAAATGTCTGCTGTGTGTAGTGTTTCTGTAATTGGTAACATATCAGAGACTGTAAGGGGCTGTATGTGTTCATATATGCTGCATTTATTTATTTATTTGATATAATCGCAGACAGTAGGCTATTTCACATCATTGATCTGCAGTTATAATCAGATCATGTTCATAGAGAGGTCAGTAATGAACATTTATACAGCAGTATTTATGTGTATAAAGCATCTGTGTTGTGAGAAGTGCTCCTCATATGATTTGTGAGCGACCCGTACAGCTTTACTGTAGACATTTCCTCCAGTGAGAATCACATCCACTGAAACTTTCTGTCGTACACCACGCCAACCAAAAGAGAACCCTTTAGCAGTGGAAACACAAGTCTGATAAAGGTGACCCGTACCGTACTGTACCACTCCACATAAGAGGAGAAGCTGGAACTCAAGCTCCCCCTCATTGGAACCCAAGTGTTGCTCAACTCTTTTCTAGCTGTGAGCATTACTGTGATCATCACTTACAAAAAAATGTTGTCTGTTTTTTAGTTGATAAAACAGTACTTGGATTAAGACACCTCTATTGATTGGTTTTAATTACTGTAAAACGTCATCTGTTATTTGTTTTCTGACAGAAACAACAGTGACCCTTCAAAGAAGAAGCAGCACGTGTGTCATATGGAGGGTTGCGGGAAGGTTTATGGGAAAACGTCTCACCTGAGGGCTCACCTGCGCTGGCACACGGGAGAAAGACCGTTCGTCTGTAACTGGATCTTCTGTGGAAAACGCTTCACACGGAGCGACGAGCTGCAGAGGCACCGCAGGACACACACAGGTGACAAACACACACACACACACACACACACACACACACACACAATGACTGAAACTGACATTAAAGTCACACATGCACACAGCAGGATAAAAAACAGCCACAGGACACTTATAAAATGTACACCTTTATATCAAGCAGGTTCAGAAATGAACTGGTTTGTTACCGCATTAATAAGAAATCATTGTTAATAAGAAACGTGTGATCAGTTCTTGTTTGGTTTGTTATTAGCAGCATTCCTGATGCTGATGGGTAGGCCATTCCATAGCTTAGGCGCACTGTACGAAAAAGCACAACCACCTATAGTCTTTAGTTTACAGCGTGGCTGTTACAAACCCTTTTTTTTTAAACACAAAATTAATCCATCAAGAGAACGCAACATAAAGAGTACACACGAATCAAGTTGTCTAACTAATAAATTTATTACCGCATCACAAATCAAATCAAAATCATGTGTAACAACTCAGCAAGAATGAAGAAAGAATCAAAAACTCACGTTCTCCAACAAATATACAACACTAACATAAGACTAACAACCCAACAATTAACAACGCATAATAAACTAAGACTTAAGGGGAAAAAAAAACAACAACAAGAAGAAACTAAAGGAAATAAATAAAGCTTGATGGCTGGCAGTGAAGTCTCTTCTCCCCGCTCAATCTCAGTCCATATTTATAGCCAATTTGCAAATAGCGCAACTCGCCGCAGGTGTGCAAAGGCAACAACGGACACCGACAACCCTCATTGCAACAAACGCAACAACTTGTTTTCGTGAGCGGAAACGCAAGCAATCTGGCTAAACATCTCTCAATGCTTAGAAAATGAAACGTTTTTTACTGTATATGATTATATATCATTATTTACAATAATATTCCCTCAACTGTTACCATTTTAAAGCAACTCTATAGGGGTCGGTTTTAAAGTAGTTGTAAATAACTTGCGGAAAGGATCAAAGCAAGAGCAGGATCTTCGTCATTTTTCATAATTTAATTCAGACATGCAACAACTTATTTTGCGCCATATAGAGTTGCTTTAAAATGGTAACAGTTGAGGGAGTATTATTGTAAATAATGATGTTATAATCATATTCATAAATATAATCATGAATGTACATTAAATCATGAGCCTGAGCGTTTGCGCTCCTATTATTATGGCTGTTCTGAACGCCTTTAACGTGTTGCACGAATGCGTGTCTGCAGCCGGTGCAGACTCACTGGTCAGACATTGGCCAGGTTATAATAATAATAATAATAATAATAACAACAACAACAACAATAATAACAATAATAATAATTCATTCATTCATTTTCTTTTCGCCTTAGTCCCTTTATTAATCCGGGGTCGCCACAGCGGAATGAACCGCCAACTTATCCAGCATTTGTTTTACGCAGCGGATGCCCTTCCAGCCACAACCCATCTCTGGGAAACACATCCATACATTCTCATTCACACACACATACACCACGGACAATTTAGCTTACCCAATTCACCTGTACCGCATGTCTTTGGACTGTGGGGGACACCGGAGCACCCGGAGGAAACCCACGCAACCACAAGGAGAACATGCAAACTCCACACAGAAATGCCAACTGACCCAGCCAGGGATCGAACCAGCGACCTTCTTGCTGTGAGGCGAACGTTCTACCCACTAGGCCACCGTGGCGCCACAATAATAATTTTTATTACATAAATAAATAAAAGCAAAAAATAAGTTGTGATCACGACATAACCACTTTTTGTTATGTCGAGAAAACAAGTTATGTCGAGATCACGGGAGAAACAAGAGAGAAAAAATATTTGAATGCATGGCCTCTTAGGACATCCGTAGAAAAGTCTGTGTGTGAAAAATTGTAAATATCTGGTTTATATTGCTAATAGTCATTCTTGATTTCTAGAAGTTGTGACGTTTCTTGCTCAAATCTGATTAAATGAACAATTTCCTTGGTTCCGATCAGGTGAGAAGAGGTTCGAGTGTCCCGAATGCTCCAAGAGGTTCATGCGAAGCGACCACCTTTCAAAGCACATCAAAACCCACCAAAACAAGAAAGGTGGAGCAGCTCTCACCATCATCACCACAGATGAGATGGAGGAGGAGGTGGACGAGGTGCTGGGCTCGCCGAGGATCGTTACGGTGGCGACGCTCTCGCACGATTCCAACCCGGCCACGCCCACCACTTCAAACAATTTAGAGGAGGAGTTTGAGTAGTTTTCCCTCCAAAAAAAAAAAGATTATTGGCTCGAAGCACCATGATGTTTTGTTTGTTTATATATGTTGATTTTACGTTCTTCATTCTTTTTCTATCGACGATGGACCGCTGTTTGAGCGTACTCCATTTGTTTTTGTTTTTCCTTTCATATGGAAATTTATTACTATCAAATATTATGATAACAATCTAAAGGAAATATGGAAATAGTATGAGCTGTTAAGAGACGTAACGTGAGCGATGAACGAACGGCGTTTGATTTATTTCGAGTAGCACAAGAAGTACTAAAGTATCCTAATGCTCCTGAAAATGTCGCTATGCACAAAAATGATCTATATATATGTCTTTTCAAAGTGGTTATGGATTGAATTTACAGTCGGGGATGAGGATCTCGCTGGTGGGTGGTTTTTGCATACGATCAGGCATAGCGAACAGATCTTTAGTGCACATTTAGAGCCTCAGCACAAGATAAGAAAACAAGCAACGGCGTTTGTGATAGGAGCATCGCGAAGCGTCAGCCAATCACAGCCTCGCGTACAGAACGATACGTATATAAATATATATTTGGCGTTCGATGATTCATCGTGTGCAGATTTTTTTTGAACTTTTATGTAGGAGATTATAGAGACGGGCTATTTAAAGAAAAGCACATTAGATTTACAAACAATGCATTCCAGTTTAGAAATTAAAAACGGAAAATAATAATAAAAAAAAATAAAAACAATCTAGCTTTCTAAGACATGCTATGTTAAATGAAAGCAATACTATAAAGACAATCTTTGTAAAACCATGTTTACATTACCGAGGGGTAGAATAGGTTTAAAGAAGAGGAAGAAGAAGAAGAAGAAGAAAAAAACACCTAGAGAAGTTCTCTCTTATCTCAAGTCATATAAACTGTACTCCAATGCCTTAACAAACACTGCAGTACCACTACGTTACGGCTGGGTCATTAGGGGGACGCGGGGCTGTTTTTCAGACATGTTTTTCGTGTGCAGTAATGCCCAGGTGACCGCATTTTCATCTTTCTTTCTTCTATATATATATGATGGTGAACACTGTGGCCATGTTTGGAGCGCGATGATCCAATTCAGCCCAGGTCAAGATCCTCCAGACCCATGTCAATAACGTGTCCTCCTGTCACCCTTTGACTTTCGTGCGTCCTCCAAAGAGATTCGACCCCGTCCCGTGCACAGACCCCATCGGAATCTGACTCTAATATGCTGAAAAACCTGCTCTGATGAACCTACGATCAAATTATAACTCTATTGTGGTTCATATGTGACCTTTTAAACCTGTATTTGTAGGGACAGTACATTTAAATGAGACTTTGTGTACTTTACTTATTGTATTACTTATTGAATTTGAGACTTTTAAGACTATAATATTGACAAATATAAACACATAACCAAAAAATCTTTAATAAACGCTGAAAACAAATATAAATGTCAGAATTTAATAGTAATGAAGTAGGCTAGCACTTATTTAAAGCAATTTTCGTAGGTCAAAAATTGAATTAAATTCATCGCATATGTATTATATATTGACATTAAAGTACACACCGAAGTCTAAATGTTGTAAATTAATTTTAAACACTGAAGATAAATGGTGCAAATTGATTTAAAAGTTGAATTGACACTTCAATGTGTACTTTAATGTCATTATGGCATGCACATAAACGTCCCATTATGGTAGCCTACTTCATTACTATTGAATTCTGTCATTTATATTTGTTCAAAATTTTTTTGGGTTTAGTCCATATTATAATCTTAAAAGTATTTAATTCTTAGCAAATACAAAAGGTATAATAGACTTTTAAGACTATAATATGGACAAATGTAAACACATAACCAAAAAATCTGTAATAAAAGCTGACAACAAAGCTAAATGACAGAATTTAATAGTAATGAAGTAGGCTAGCGCTTATTTAAAGCAATTTTCGTAGGTCAAAAATTTTATTAAATTCATTGCATATGTATTATATACTGACATTAAAGCACACACTGAAGGCTAAATAGTGCAAATCAATTTAAACACTGAAGATAAATGGTGCAAATTGATTTAAAAATTGAATTGACACTTCAGTGTCATTATGGTATGTACATAAACGTCCCATTATGCTCGCCTACTTCATTACTATTGAATTCTGTCATTTATATTTGTTGTCAGCTCTTATTCAAGATTTTTTTTGGTTATGTGTTCATATTTAGTCCATATTCTAGTCTTAAAAGTATTTAATTCTTAGCAAATACAAAAAGTAAAGCACACCAAGTCTCATTTAAATCTAATGTCCCTACAATTACAGGTTTAGAAGGTCACATTTATCCCAAATTTATGCTGAGTTTATTGGATTGTAGGTTTATCAGAACCGTTTTTTCAACGAAGGGAGTCAGATTTCGGTATAACACCGGTACCGGGGTGAACAAAACGCACCCTGAAGCCACTTCGATGAGTTTGATGTTCAGAAATCTGTAACGTGGCGTTCTTATTCGTGAGTTTTATGTTCTCCCGCTCTGGCTTTTGATTCATTTTTAGGCCCATTCTCGGTTAACACACAGCACGAGTACATGCCGCCTGTGTGTGAGTGTGCGTGTGTGTGTGTATGTGTGTCTAATTTATTATTTATCCTTCTATTAGTATTTGCTAATGTATATTGTGCGCTGTTAATGCAGAGATGACGTGCTGCATGGTTCATTTCCGCTAACGATCTCTATTTAGTAACGATCTGTTATTTCTAAACGTGGTCCTTTTAGAAGTAAAACCATGGCTTTTAATTTATGACGTTTCGCACCATGACGTGTTTGAAATGGGGAAAAAAAAAGTTTCAAAAGAAATGGTTGATACCAAACAATTATAAATAGATGTTTTTGGTAATATTTTCTGTGGCGACCGATTTTCCTTTCTTTAATATTTTCTAGTGACACCTCATTTGTAAATCATTTTTCTAAGATGTTCCTTTGTCCTCATGGCATTTGATAATGGGTTTTTTGCCAGGTTAGCCTGAAAGGCTGCAGTTTATTGATATTTTTAAAATAACTTTGTACAAGCGTGTTATGTTAATGGGTAAAAAAAAACAAAAAGAGGAAAAAAAAAAGAAGAAATCTTTGCCTGCATAACACTTGAAATTAAAGTGAGTAATTCTGTCTTAAATATTACATGTCTACGTCTTCTTTTCGATCTTTGCTTACAGTTTTCATTCATTCATTCATTTTCTTGTCGGCTTATTCATTTTATTAATCCGGGGTCGCCACAGCTGAATGGACCGCCAACTTATCCAGCATTTGTTTTACGCAGCAGATGCCCTTCCAGCTGCAACCCATTTCTGGGAAACATCCATACACACTCATTCACACTCATACACTACGGACAATGTAGCTTACCCAATTCACCTGTACCGCATGTCTTTGGACTGTGGGGGAAACCGGAGCACCCGGAGGAAACCCACGCAACCACGGGGAGAACACGCAAACTCCACACAAAGGCTCGAGCCAGCGACCTTCTTGCTGTGAGTCGAACGTGCTACTCTACACCACTTAGGCGCCCTGCATACCGTTTAATATGTCTAATTTGCCCATTTTATAGGCCCGCAGTGCTTCACATAGGTTTATTTTGAAACTTACAAGCTGTAGACGCCATCTTGTGGTCAAGACGCGGAAATTAATATGGCGCGCGAAATCTCGCAGTGAATTATGGGTAATTTGTAGCAGTTGAGTGCATGGTTTGTACACTTTAACTTCGTAATGGTCACTTTGTGGTGGTCCAGTACTGGGACAGACACTACAAGAAACTGCTGCTCCTAGATAGTGAACTATTTTGAGGCTATAGACCAGGGGTTTTCAAACTCAGTCCTGGATGGCCGGTGTCCTGCATCATTTTGCTCCAACTTGCCTCAACACACCTGTAAAGATGCTTCTAGAAAGAGCTTGATTAGCTAGCCCAGGTGTGTCTGATTGGGTTTGGAGCTGAAATCGGCAAGACATCGGAGCTCCAGGATCGACATTGAGAACCTCTGGCATATCTGGCGATTTCGGATACAACACAGGAGCGACTGACTGAACGATGATGATGATGACGATGGTGATGATGATGATGAAGGTGGAGATTGGTGCAGGTGGGCGGATCTCTTTTGTTCTCTTTTCTGTTTGATTGACAGCTCTGTACCTGGAGCGCACCGCCAAAAGGGAAGCTTGTATTCTCTTTAACAGCTGCTCTGTGTGTGTGTGTGTGTGTGTGTGTGTGTGTCTGCATCGAGACAGTAACAGAGCACCTGTCTCTTTCTAAAAATATTCATCTGCCACCATGTCTCATGAATTATGTTAATATTTCATATTATGAGATAAACAGATGAGATTCATAGATTCTGTGGTTGAGATTGAAACAAACAGATCTATCAATCTATCTATCTATATCTGTCTCTGTCTGTCTGTCTGTCTGTCTATCAATCTATCTGTCAATCTATCTATCTATCTATCTATCTATCTATCTATCTATCTATCTATCTCTGTCTGTCTGTCTGTCTGTCTCTCTGTCTGTCCGTCCGTCCGTCCGTCCATCCATCCATCCGTCTTTCCGTCTATCTATCTATCTATCTATCTATCTATCTATCTATCTATCTATCTATCTATCTATCTATCTATCTATCTATCTATCTATCTATCTATCTATCCATCCACCCATCTTTCCTTCTATCTATCTGTCTGTCTGTCTATCTATCAATCAATCTGTCTATCTATCTGTCTATCTGTCTGTCTAATAATTAAAATAATTATATAGCCAAATATATTTACATGACTATTTAACATCTTGTTTCATTCTATCTAATGTAATCTACAAAACGAGCAAATAATATTAGACTATACTTTATATTGAATTACTTTATATTTAGACTATATTTTAGGCAAAATTATTACAACATTTAACATTTTGTTTTATTTTCTGATTTTGCAGAAACAAGTTATGTTATGCAAGCAAAAAATGCTGAAATGATTTTATATTACCGTTCAAGAAAATGGCTTACGGATTTGGGTGGATAAAGATGATAGAAAGTCATATAAAATGTTTAATAATAAATAAATGATAATAAAATGTTCATTATTGGCAAATAGGTATAATAAATGTCAAATCTATATATATTTTTAAATATTGGTGGGGGAGAAAAAAAATTATATATATTCTCATGGGATAAGAAAACTCCACTTTGAATAATCACGATAAACCGACGCGTCATCACTTCACTTGCAGTTTGGCCTGATTTTGATCCGGCCCATAAATTATTTTAAATCCGGAAGAAGAAATTAGCAGACAAAAGTTAAAAATTATCCAGTTTTCCCCACAATTAAAGCTGACAGGAGCTAACGCTGTCTTAACTGATGCTCAACACACACACACACACACACACCTCTTAACATCTCAAAAAAGTACTCCAGGGTTACTTGAACCTTGAAAACTATTTTAGTCACGCAAACCTTGTGTAAACTTTGTTACAAACGGGTTATATGCACAGAAGTGTTGTTCAGCCACTGAAATCTCCTGGCGATAGACTGATGTGACTATTTTCAGCTTCATAAGGTCCTTTTATGGAGTAGATAATGTAGATTTTTATTTACTTTAACAACAAAACATCAGTTTATAGCGCTACTTTGCCTAAGTTTTGCTTCCTAACTACACAACTGAACACGTGCTAGATATAACACAGTTTTTCGTTGAGAATTGTAGTGAAAAACACATACAACCGTGGTCTCACACAGTTTGGCAGGTCTGCTTTGCTTCTTTGCATGCGTTCATGATTAAGAAGCAGGGTCTTTTCATAGGAATAGAAAACTCCGCTATAGA
>CAIGQQ010002490.1:2736994-2747216 GCA_903798035.1 Danio albolineatus
TCAGCCACTGAAATCTCCTGGCGATAGACTGATGTGACTATTTTCAGTTTCATAAGGTCCTTTTACAGCGTAGATAATGTAGATTTTTATTTAACAACAAAACATCAGTAAATAGTGCTACTTTGCCTAAGCTTTGCTTGCTAACCACACAACTGAACACGTGCTAGATATAACACAGTTTTTCGTTGAGAATTGTAGTAAAACAAACACATACGACCGCGGTCTTACTCAGTCTGGCAGGTCTGCTTTGCCTTCGGAAAGCATGCGTTCATGATTAATTAAGAAGCAGGGTCTTTTCATGGGATTAGAACTCCACTATGAATAATAATGATAAACCGATGCGTCATCACTACACTAGCAGATTCGCGCTACATCACCGCTTTAGATCCACCCCTAAAATTATTTTAAACCCTGAAGATGAAATTAGCCGACAAAAGCTCAAAATTATCCAGTTTTCCCAAACATTAAAACAAACATAACTCTGTTAACATCTCAAAAAAAGTACTCCAGGGTTTCTTGATCCTTTAAAACTATTTTAGTCATGCAAACCTTGTGTAGATTGTGTTGTTATGAATGGGTTATATGCACAGTAGTGTTGTTCGGCCACTGAAATCTTCTGGCGATAGACTGATGTGACTATTCAGTTTCATAAGGTCCTTTTACAGCGTTGATAATGTAGATTTTTATTTACTTTAACAACAAAACATCAGTAAATAGTGCTACTCCGCCTAAGTTTTGCTTGCTAACGTCACAACTGAACACGTGCTAGATATAACACAGTTTTTCGTTGAGAATTGTAGCACTATAATGTTTTCTAACCGGCGAATGACATGATCTAGACTACAGGGTTGTCTGCTTTCATCTTTAAGGTGCGCGTTCGTGTTTCAGGAGGCGTGGCTTTGGATGACAGGAGGGACTGTGTTTTAAAGATATAATGCTAACCGGTTAGCATTGTGGCAGATCACCTACTGCACCTTTAATGTTTTACATGAATAAACAGAACACTGATTTGTTACGAACACACAAAACTGAGAGATAAAAGGATCTTTATTAAATCTACTTTCCAATAACATGTTTCAAAGAGATAAACACCAACTGTGCAAATGAGAGAACGGCTGTGGCGCTTTCATGATAACTCTGCGCTTCGCTTGCAGGAGAACAGTAAGACTCGTTAAAACAGAAATAAAAGGAATCAGCAGATCGTCGTGAAGTTGAAAAGAAAGGCCTGATTTGCATATCTGTGCTGAACACCGCGTCAAACATTCAGCGTTTTCATGCTAAAAGTGTGAGGAAAGCTGCGGCTCCTCCGGATCGTCTTCACTCGATGTCCTTCTGAAGACTTCAACACAAAAACACAAGCCGCATTAATACCACATTTCAAATAGTGGATGAATCTTAATCAAAAGATGTCAGGTGCATTTATGATGAGGGTTTGAGTCAATGAAAAGAGTAAATATGAGAATTTCTAAATGTGTAACTATGTATTTAAAAAAAAATAAAAAATAAAAAAGTGTGTTAAAATTTGGAAATGCTAATAATTACTGTAAATATGAATTTGGTTCATGATTCATCTAAGCTGATAAAATGATGAATCTAAGCTGATTTTAATTAAATAATTAACAATTACAAAATATGTAGGTAATTTGTGAGCTAAAGGAAGCTAAATTGCACAAGAAACTTAAATTATGTAAGAGTGGTATGTATGAGTGCGGTTTGTAGGTTGATTAAGTTAATTAAATGTATCAGAAAATGTTAAACATTGGCTATGAGGTGTATTTAGGTTGCTTGAAAGCTAAATAAATCAGGAAACATTCTAGATTAAAATGAATATATAAATATGAATATATTTGTTTATATATAATTTAGCAATGGGCAAATCCCAATCAATCGCATCCAAAAGAAAAGTTTGTTTCTTTATGTTTTTGTTTCCTTATGTTTCTTGTTTCTTTATGTTTTTTTTTAGTTATGTTAAAAAAAAGGGGTTAAAATTTGGAAAAACTAATAATTACTGTAAATTTGTGGTTCATGAATGTGGTTCATGATTCATCTAAGCTGATTAAATGTAATTGCAAAATATTATGAAGGCAATCTGTGAGCTGAAAAAAAGCTAAATTGCACAAGAAACTTAAAGTATGTAAGAGTGGTATGTATGAGTGCGGTTTGTAAGTTGATTAAGCTAATTGTATCAGAAAATGTTAAACATTGGTTATAAGGTGTTTTTAGGTTGCTTGAAAGCTAAATAAATCAGAAAAACAAAATCAGGATTAATATGAATACATAAATATGAATATATATTGTAATTTAGAACTGGGCAAAAATCCCAATCAATCGCACACAAAAGAAAAGTTTGTTTTGACTTCAAATATGTGTGTGCTGTGTATATTTATTACGTATATATGAATACACTCATGCACGCACATGACAAAATGTTTATTTAGATTTAGATTTAAAACATCTATGAATATGTAACAATTTATATATGAATTTGGTCACGCTTTACAATTAGGTTCATTAGTTGATGTTAATTAATGCATTTACTAACATGAACAAACAATGAACAATACATTTTCTACAGTATCTGTTCATGTTAGTTAACGTTAATGAAAATACAGTTGTTCATTGTTAGTTCACGTTAACTCACGGTGCATTAACTAATGATAACAAGCACGGACTTGGATGTGAATAATGCATTAGTAAATGTTCAGTTATGATAAATAAATGCGCTACAAGTGTTGTTCATGATTAGTTCATGTTAGTAAATGCATTAACTAATGAACCTTTATTGTAAAGTGTTACCATGAATTTAAATATCTGTGACAAAATAGTTTTGTTTTTATGTGTGTATCACATATACATAATAAATATATTTAATACACAATGATATTACAATAAAACAAACTGTTAATTAGGATGAAATTAATCTTTGCCCAGCACTAATATAAATATATATCATTTTCTAAAATAATATAAATATCCTTTTACATATAAATGATAATAATAACAATAATAATAATAATAATAATAATGTTTCCATACCGCCATTAACCACCACCAGATTACCATGCACTTGCAAATGGTTCATTAAATTATTAAACATTACTAGTAAATCATATATTTTTTATCTAATGGTAAAAGTCGACTCCCAGTGAAAGTGTTTTACCTCTCCAAGTACTCCTTGACGTTGTCGTGTCCGTAGAATTTGGCTAGTCTGGTCAGAGCTCCTGTTGCACAGCGCCCGTCACGCTTCCTGCACAGACTGCAGTTACACACTCCACGACAGATGGGGCACTCCCACGACTGCAGCAGATACACACACACACACACACACACACACACACACACACACACACACATATTATTGTTAGGGCTGTGCGATACTGCAAAATTTGGTATCGATCCGATACCAAGTAAATACAGGGCCGATTTCGGTACCGATACTTTTACACTAAAAAGCATGCACTTGGACCTAAATGTACTTTTCTGTAGGGGAGAACAGTGTGTGATGATTTATGAGTTGAATGCTCTCAAAGCAGCTATAATTAAATGCATATGTTAAAACCCAGGACAAGTTTGAACATTTTTAAATACAGGCTCTTTGTAATTTCAATAGCTCTTGGGGAATCACCTATAGGTAAAATAGAAAAATTATTAAGTATAGCCTAAAGTCTATCTTACCTATGTAGCCAAAATATAAATCCTATAGTGTCCCTTTCACAGTTTCATATTTTAAGTTTATGGTACACAGAATTATTTGAACACCGGTATTTTCGCCAGCTAAAAATGTTTTTATGTGTTTTTAAATGTGTTTTATTTCCAACTAAGACACTACAGCAGAAGATAACTGACCTAAAAACTATTTTTTTTTACCTGGTGAAAAACTACTGTTCTAATCGTTTTGGCCCACCACTGCCTATTTTTAAATTCTAAAATAATTCATATAAATAGCAGGTTTTAATGTGCTGACTATATAGGCTACATTTAATGACTGATGATGAAAGTAACAAGTTCAACTATGATCAATTTTTTTTTCTTTCTTCAAATTGGCATTAACTAATACTGAATGTCCTATACAACTCAAATATTATATTCACCACTGTAGCTAGCTACCTGAATACTCATTGACTCTCTGAAACGATTCGGCCAGTGACCTCTGTCTCAGGACTGGCACTGCTGGGGGTCTGTCTGGAGGATTTGCCTCCTCTTCTCTCCTATTTCAGCTCGGTGTTCTCTTTTTCGTGCTGTTTTATGTGTTTGTGCAAATTTGTGGTGTCGCCACAGTATCGAATAGACTTTCTACAAACATCGCACTTTGCAATATTTTCGTTGACTGCAGTGAAATAAGTCCAAATAGCGCTCCTCTTCCTTTCTGATCTCAGAACAGCCAAAAGTGTTTGCGCTTTGGCGCTGCTGACTGAGTCCCGTGATGAAAGGACAACTAATAACAGCAGAGCAGGGAAGGAAGAGCGACGGTGCATACGAGATATAAAAGGAGCAGGGTATTTAGAGACATGTCCGCTCTTATGAAACAGGAGCAATGTACTTTAGTGTAAACTAGATTAAATTGAAATAAAAGTATCAATCTTGGAAGGCTACTATCGATTCGATATCAATACCAACGTTGGTATCGATACTATCGATATTAGGATCGATCCGCCCACCACTAATTATTGTGGGTAATTCAAAATATATTGATACAATTCAACTGTTGTATTGACAGTAGTGTTCATCACTGCACTAAATGCTTGATATCAAGGCCTCGTCTGATTGTCACATTTAGATAATAAACCAACGCATACAATAAATGTAATTTATCACACGTCTGCGATACAAATACTGCATATACTATTATCACAATAATATTTTGGTGCTTTATTGTGCAGACCCACAATTATCTCAACAAGCCTACTCACAGGATCCAGCAGTGCCTCTCGAACATCTTCTCCATATCGGTTGCGTAAGCAGGGGCCGCAGAACTGACCTTTGACCCCTCCACAGAACAGGCCTCTGCATTCAGTCTTCGTGTCGAGGGTTTTCTGACGGCACTGGTGACACGTGCTGCCCTGAAACCACAATACACACATCAATACAGCAGGAGACACAGGCGAATGACGAACAGCGCGACAGCGATACTCACGTTCTCTTTATCCAGGATCTTGTCTTTGGCGCGATCGGCGACATTCAGCAGCTCTTCCTCGGTGATGTCCTCCGGCATACGAATGGACTCACGAGAGCGGCGCTTTCTCTGTTTGGGACGAGCGTCTCCGCAACCCTCCTTAACCTAGAGATGAAGTCAGAATTATTCACCCTCCTGTGATTTTTTTTTAGTTTATAATATTTTCTAAATGATGTTCAACAGAGCAAGGAAATGCTCACAGTATTTCCTAGAATATTTTTTCTTCCAGAGAAAGTCTTATTTGTTTTATTTCGGCTAGAATAAAAGCAGTTTTTAATTTTATAAAACAATTTTAAGGTCAATATTATTAACCCCTTCAGCAATATTAGTTTTGGATTGTCTACAGAACAAACCACTGTTATACAATGACTTGCCTAATTACCCTAACTTTACCCTAATTTACCTAGTTAGGCCTTTAAAATGTCACTTTAAGCTGAATACTAGTGTCTTGAACCAGTGGTTCTCAAACTGTGGTACATGTACCACTAGTGGTACACAAGCTTCCTTCTAGTGGTACATGAAGGAATCACTGAATAATTAAAGTAAAAAAAGGAACACACTTTTAGCCCTTCGTCGTGTACGATAACACCGATGTGATCAGCAAATAGATTTTAATTGGCTAAACCTTTTAATTAAGGCACTGACAATAATAAATATTGTTAATAAGAAGAATTAATCAGCCTTGTTTTTGAACTGTGCAGTGCTGTAGCTGCTTAATCAGGCCTACTACGCTACTGTGCTTCAATACTGGTTATTATGGTGGTACTTGGAGAGAAAATTTTTTTCTGAGGTGGTACTTGGTGAAAAAAGCTTGAGAACCACTGTCTTGAACAATATCTAGTCTAATATTAAGTGCTGTCATCATGGCAAAGAGAAAAGAAATCACTTATTAGAAATAAGTCAAACTAATATGATTAGAAACCCCCTTTCCATTAAACAGAAATCGGGGGGAAATATACAGGGGGCTGTAATTCTGACTACCTCTGTACTATGAAGGAAAGTCTAAATAAACAAACTTTAAAGGTTCAACACACCCTGGAGTGCTATTTTGAGATTGTGTGTGTGTGTTGTGCATCAGTTACGACAGCGTTAGCTCCTGTTAGCTTTAATTGTGGGGAAAACTGGATCGTTTTGTCAGCTAATTTGGTTTCGTTGGTTTCTCATTATTATTCATAGCGGAGTTTTCTTATCCTATGAGAAGAGCCTGCTTCTTAATTATTCATGACTGTACCTGCTTTCCGAAGGCCAAACTGTGAGGCCCAATGAGTGAGTAATATTGAGTACGCAAATGGCACAGGTCGTATGTGTTTGTTTCCATGATCCACAGGGTTTGTTGCATGTTTTTCCCCGTGATGCTGTCAGGGCCGATACAGCAAAGCTGTTGGTTTGCAGCAATTATTTTGTCAAGAGAGCTGTAGGAGAATTGGAGAATGGCAGACTTTGTCTTTTATCAGTTGAGTTTGTTACCATTCAGACACATCGCCTATATCTGTGCTGCTGTGTTCACACGTGTTTAAAATCCTCCAGATCACCGGCAGGGCTAATGGTTGGAATAGACAGGACAAGAGACCTGCCGCACTGCTGTCCTCTGTGTCTGTATTCAGACCCGGGGATTGAGGAGGAGAGAAGTTCTCCTCATTTATAGTGTTTACATAAACACCATTATCTTTATAATTGTGGTTATGTGCATGTGAAACTACAAATAACAAATGCAGCAGGACATTAAATTACTGCTTAATTCTCTGCATTTTAATTTTGTAAACTATAAAATCGTGGGTCTCCTCACGGTTTGGGTCTCATTTTGTGAGCCGACTGACAACAGTTTGAAATTGAAGTTTGCATTTTTTTCCATGCACTGGGGGTTTATTATACCAAACCCAACCCATGTCGAACCGTGACACCAAAACCAAAGTACATACCAAACCATGACTTTTGTGTACACCCCTAGTATTTAGTTTTTTATGCATTATGTATTTTTCGGCTCTCAAAGTGCCAGTAGCTGTTAACTCACACTATTTGAATCACTAAAAACCCCAGTTTCAGATGAAAAACATGTTCTACTAAACAAAAGGACACCTAGGTTGACATTTTAGTTGAGTAAATTAATTTAAATATTTGGTGGTAAAAAGCTTATTTGGATTCAAATAATAACCAAATTATATTTAAATATTCTGCTGTGATGTATAATATTGTTAGGATTGTGTTGTGGTGTTGTTTCTTGCCTCCATCAGGCGGTTGATGTCAATCTGTCCGCTCTCTCTCCTGCGAGGAACCGGTTTCTCCTCCACTTCTACACCAAAGTGCTCCGGGGGTCTCGCTTTGCGGCCGGGGTTTCGCCTCTCGCACTGAACCTCTGAAAGTTGGCGTTTTGGGGTGGAATACTTCCTTTTCTTCTATTTAGGGCATTGAAGAACAACACACATTGGTTAATTAAATTTTGATGGTTAAATATAAAGAGACAGAACATGGTATAACAGGATTGTTTAGTGTATTCTGTGCTCTACGTAGGTGTTTGGTGCAGGTGGGATCTTACTGTAGGTGTCGTTTTTGAAGGAAGTTCAGGCAAAGAGCTCAAGTCTGCAAAAAGTTTTGCAAGCTGCAAGAAAACAATGTTAAAAATCTGAATGTTGCCCAAAAAATGGAGAAAAAGAGTAATGCTTTAAAATGAGAACACATGCTGCCAATATAGCAAAACTAGTGTGGAGCACGACTGAAAATATGATTAAATATTATCTCATATTACATGACAGTCCAAATACATGCTCAAATATAAAAACACTTCAATTAACATTACAAATATTTTTGAATTTTAATTACAAACATGTATGAAATTACTAGAGCTGCACGATATTTTGCAATATTTTTGTTCTCTGCGATTTATTTATATTTCACCAAATAATTTTAATGGCTCTATTTTTGAATAATTAATACATATATTGAATTTTGTGAAGGAGCGCATCTGCAGATAATAGAAGAGACTAATTACCAGCATAGATAAGTACAGCAAAGATATAAATGGAGTCTAGCAGCATTCGGGTACAGAAATGTTTTAAAAATCCTATATTCAAGATGCATAGTCTTCATTGTATATATGATTAAATGAAATACATTTTTGTTATCATTTCTTCAACCCAAATGCTTTGAACTCACTTAAAATGCGTATAGTCACAAGCCTTCAGTGGTGGAAAGAGTACCATTACTTACCTAAAAATGTAGTGCAAGTAGAGTAAAAGAATCTGTTGTAAATATTACTCAAAGTATGAGTAAAAGCAGACCTTTCAAAAGTACTCAAGAGTAGTGAGCATTACGCTGTTAAAAACTGACGTGTTTACATGTAATTTGTGGATGTGTGTAAAAGTAACATTCTGTAGTGCATTTAGTTATTGCCCAGCAGGCACACAACATCATAAGACGTTAATATTAGTTTAAAATTAAGTTATGTCAGGTGACCAAAAATTCAATGTCTAGACAGCGTCTAAGGACAATGTTATTTTGTCAAATGATGTACAATGTCAAATGAGGTTTATATTTGGTTGATTTTAGGTTGTGTTGGAAAAAAAATCCAACATCAAGTCAACATTTTAAACCAACATCATTATTCGTCAGGTATGACAACCAAAATCCAACATCTGATAGACGTCATAGTAGTAACGTCCACACAACGTCAAGCTGTAACATCATTAGACGTTGATATTTGGTTGATTTAAGGTTGAACGTTGGGTTCTGACGTCAACCTGATTTTTCATTTCCAAACAAAATGCAGCGTCCCCATGACGTTGGGGTACAACGTCAACTGACGTCATGTTGACGTCTTGTGCCTGCTGGGTGTCTAAGTCCATTTCCGTCATCATATACAGCAGGGGTGCTCAACCCTGTTCCTGGAGAGCCACCCTCCTGCAGATTTCAGTTGCAACCCATATCAAACACACCTGCCTGTAATTATCAAGTGCTGTTCAGGTCCTAATTAATTGGTTCAGGTGTGTTTGATCAGGATTGCAACTGAAATCTGCAGGAGGGTGGCTCTCCAGGAACAGGGTTGAGCACCCCTGATATACAGTAAACATCCGTCATCTTCTCATCAGTGACATGCATCTAAACAGTCTCTGGGTTATTCCTTGTAAAGATTTTGGACATCTTCTTAAACACTTTTAATGCTTCCAAACAGTTTGTAATTATAATTATAAATCACCATGTCTTGAGGTAGTTCATTATGAGGTGATTTACCTTCTATGTGTGATTTAAATGGACAGGAATCACATGACTGATTTTTCTAATCCCCATTGACGAGAGAAAATAAAGTAATGACTGCAGGTTAAAGGAAAGTAGTGGTGTAAAAGTACCGATACTGCACTAAAATGTACTCAAGGGTAAGTAAAAGTACACATTTATAAATCTACTTAGTAAAAGGTACTCTATTACAGTAGTTTGAGTATTTGTGATTTGTTATTTTACACCACTGAAGGCCTTAAAATCAACACACAACTGATAATCTTCCACAATTGTACTGAAATGATCCACAATTGTACCTGGTCAGCTATAATCTCCTCATTACAGATCCTGCGTTGTGTCTATTGCGGATTCACACATCGATCCTAAAACGAAATATTGTGCAGCTCTAGAAATTACAGCTTTGTAATGTTTTATAAAATGTACTTTAAATAATACCATTGCTTTATTTTCTTCAATGTTTTTGGCTCTTTTGCTCAGTATCTGCATCTCTTCATCGGTCAGCAGATTCTCCACGCTGCTCCTGTTATCAGAGGCTTTTGATTGGCTCTCTTTTAAAACAGGCTCCTTCTTTCCTTCTGGTTCTCGCTGTGTCCTGTGTCCTCTGATAGGCTTGTTTCTGGTGGGCGGAGCCGCTTTTGCTCCTTTTTTGGCTGTGTTCTGTTTAGGGGCGGGGCTTCGTTTGGCAGGAAAATTGAACGCAACACGAAGTCCAGAGCTGCGCTTCTTTTTAGGCGCCGGTTCCTCACCGTCAGAGTAAAAACCGTTGTCGTCACTGTCTTCATCAGACCTGCCGCTCTGCATGTGAATATTAAACAGCAT
>CAIGQQ010002490.1:2776786-2790865 GCA_903798035.1 Danio albolineatus
TTATTATTATTATTATTATTATTATTATTATTATTATTATTATTATTATTATTATCAATTAAAAATAATAATATATATGTATTTTTATTAATTTGAAAAATTGTGCAAAAGACTTTGGTCCTGAAACAAAAATTAAATAAATTACAGAGTGCATGTACAAGTTGCTCAAACATTGCATGAATGTTTGTAAAATTAGCTTGTTTAACAATAATCTTGATTTAAATGTATAATGCCCGTTGATTTCTTCATATAAAGAAGGATGTTTTCATTATATTTCAAATTATCATGTTTTGGTATTTACCCTTCATCATCACGCAGTTAAAACAAAAACTGAGCAAATAAATTTCATGTATCCTTAGCTAATAAATCCCTAAACACTGGTGTAAACTCTTCAACGTGAGAGTCATGCGACTTCCTTTTATTTTTTCCCCCCTCCTCATTTATGTGTCTTAAATCCATCAGCCCCACAGCTCACAATCTGACAAGCTAATTCAGTGGGTTTTCCTGCCATTATTGTGCAGCGTGTAGGAGTGGAAGTGTTTTAATGGGCTCTTCTGTGTCTTCGGCAGCCACTCAGGTCTGTGGATGTATTGAAATCGTGTCCTCGAGGTTGTTTCTGTGCTGGCAGGTCAGTGTGGGTCATGTTGTCTTCTCTTCTCAGGGGGCTTTTTGAGAAGGACTCGTGTCAGATCCTGTTTAGAGTTAGATAATGTGACAAAAATATAATATCTTATATCCATATTGTGATGTATACCATGATATCGTACCATTTCTTTAAATTTGATCAATTAATAGTTCATTAAAGGACATTTTTAAATATACAGTATATAAACTCACCGGCCACTTTATTAGGTACACATTACTAATATTGGGTTGGACCCGCTTTTGCCTTCAGAACTGCCTTAATCCTTCATGGTATAGATTGAACAAGGCACTGGAAACATTCCTCAAAGATTTTGCTCCATATTGACATGATAGAATCACGCAGTTGCTGCAGATTTGTCGGCTGCACATCCATGATGTGAATCTGCCGTTCCACCACATCCCAAAGGAGCTCTATTGGATTGAGATCTGGTGACTGTGGAGGCCATTTGAGTACAGTGAACTCATTGTCATGTTCAAGAAACCAGTCTGAGATGATTCACGCTTTTGTGCAATCATAGATGCTCTTCCGCATACCTCATTTAAAGTCACTTAAATCACCTTCCTTCCCCATTCTGATGCTCTGTTTGAACTGCTGTTCAGAAATGCTAGATGAAACACCAGTGTGGATGTGGATCGTTTTCGTTTAAAATGCCATTTTGAAACTGAGGCCCCGTTTACACTAGTGCGTTTTAGTTGTAAAACGGTGTTTTAGCATGCAAATGATCCGCGTCCACACTAGCGTTTCACCCAGCATTTCTGAACATATCTCCGTCCACACTACTCCACCAGATACGTATATCATGTGACCATTCGCGCTCTCTGGGCATGCGCGTTCAAGTATAAACAGGAAGCTTGTGTCTCGTTCGGCATTTGGTTATTGTTAGTCAACAAACGCTGGTTGAACGATGAACGCGATGGCAAAGAAAGCAAGAGAGGTCTTTTTGAGGACAGACCATGAGGTTGAGTTGTTACTTAAAGTAACAGATGAATATAAAACATCCATGGCTATCGAAAATACAGTGTTTACAGTGAAGGCTGCTCTGGAGTCTTCCAGTGGCGTTATAGTCATGTGCGCTTGACGAATAAGGGAAGTTTACGCAATGACCCAAAAGCCCCAATCGAGTAGCAATTGTTTTCAGACGTCTCTGTTTTCCCACATCCACACTGAGACGGAGCAGCAGCGTTTTAGAATGAAATCGGCCTCTCCAGCGTTTCCAAAACGCTCTGTTTTCGGTGCTCGAAAGCTCCGGGTGTGGTGTGGACGGATGGCGTAACTGTAGCAAAACGCATTCGTGTAAACGGGGCCTAAGACATGTAAAACGTCAGCAATGGACGATGGCATCATCTATCGACCCAACCATAATTCACATTTCTCTCTGCATCCTTGTATTGAAATGTAATATTGCGCACAACAATAAACCGTGAACAATGTATTTTGTAAAACTACGAAATAAACAACTGAACATAAAATGAAGCAATAGACTTTTTATTTAGTATTTTATTCCACCAAAACTAAAATAAATGAGACTTTCCTGACAAGAAATAAATATAGAAAATACTGAGCAA
This sequence comes from Danio albolineatus, assembly GCA_903798035.1. Classification (NCBI taxonomy): domain Eukaryota; kingdom Metazoa; phylum Chordata; class Actinopteri; order Cypriniformes; family Danionidae; genus Danio; species Danio albolineatus. Next base: position 2,778,998 of record CAIGQQ010002490.1, read on the forward strand.
ATATTTTACTGGGTGCCACGGTGGCGTAGTGAGTAGCACGTTCGCCTCACAACAAGAAGGTCGCTGGTTCGAGCCTCGGCTAGGTCAGTTGGCATTTCTGTGTGTGGTTTCCTCCGGGTGCTCCTGTTTCCCCCACAAGTCCAAAGACATGCGGTACAGGTGAATTGGGTTGGCTAAAATTGTCCGTAGTGTAGGAGTGTGAATGAGTGTGTATGGATGTTTCCCAGAGATGGGTTGCAGCTGCAAGGGCATCCGCTGCGTGAAACAAAATGCTGGATAAGTTGGCGGTTCATTCCGCTGTGGTGACCCCGGATTAATAAAGGGAGTAAGCCGAAAAGAAAATTAATGAATATATTTACTTGATTATATTTGTAAAAGAATATCAAATCCTCAGAAGGGTGAATAACTTTGACTTCAACACAACTGGATATTGTCATATTGCACAGTGCTAATCCTGATAATTCCCTCGCTGTGGTTGTGAAGCGAGTGATTTTGTGTGTTTGTGCGTGTGTGTTTGGTTTTTACTGTGTCACTGGCATGCGTCTGGCAGCACTGGTTGAAGCAGACGGGGCAGATTTCACTCACACCCCTCTGAAAAAAACAAAACAATCCTCCTGTGCTCTGATTGGCTCCCGAGTCTGCGTGGGTGGGTTGGGCTTAAAGGGTTTGAAACAGGAAATGAAGAAACGCTTGTGCTGCAATGAGAGCAGTCGCTCTGTGGCTATGCTGGGAGATTCCTCTGTCATTCAGACTTCGGACGGTAAGTGGACTCAATAAAGCACGCCGTCTGTCAGGAATCATCAGGAATGTTTGTGGCTCTCTCTATCTCTCTCTCTGTGTGTGTTTGTGTGTGTGTTGAAGGCAATGTATGTGCGTTACAGTGAGTCACACACACTCATCGGGAGCCTGAAGTGTGTGTGGTGGAGACTCGGGGCTTGAGTTGCTTGGGTGTTGGACGTCAAACTAATCTAGTAGATTTAATCTTCTCAAATGATTGACAAAGCTTTGTGGGATTGCTCTTGTTAAGGGTTTGTGAATTAGTGTGGACTGACATGTGGACAAAAGTGAAAATATGAAGCGAGTTTCCTTTCAAACCAATGATTAATGAGAGTGAAGCTAAATGATTGTGAAGAGTGACATGTTAATCATCATAATGCACTTTAATTGATATTTTGTTTGTACTAATATCACGTTTTGTGGCAATTTTAAGAAGATCAATCGTTATTCCCTAAATCCATTGTAATATGCAAAATAGGGCTGTGCAATATGGACAAAAAAATCATATTGCGATTTTTATTTTATTAAATTTTTTTCCCAAAAAATGTATTTTATTTATTTTTGGAGCGAATATTGCGATTTGCAATTTTGGCAGCTGTTTTTGCTTTTTCAAATGCACTACATACATGCATTCTAAACGTATTCAGTGCATAAGAAGTGCAGAACAAAACATTTCACAATGAAATAACACAGTATTAAGTTTAATAAAAAAAACTGTAGTAAAATTGTCTTTAAAACAGACAACATAAAGTAAATGAAGATGAAGTAACCTCAGCTCTAGTTAAACACATACTGTACACAGTAGCACTCACTGCTCGATAAACAAAACTGTAATAAATTGTGTTAAAAACAGACAACATGAAGAAATAAAGATGAACTAACCTCAATTCCAGACAGAACAATAAATAATAACTAACGTAAATCAAAACCAGCTATTCGCTTCTCCCGCTCAACTTCATCGTGTGCAGAGTGAGCTCTGATTGGTTAACATATTAAAATCATGCGCACAAGAACATGAACAAAAATCACATAGCAAGAATCTAGCACTTAATTATAGTTAAGTGCTAGATTACAGTTATATTTACAGTTACGCTTACAGTTAGTTAGATTACAGTTCCTTTGTATAGACCATTTTGAAGGAGGTAAACCAAAGCAATGGTCCCAACATACTTCCTGGTTCCTTTCTAAAGCTTCCAAGTATACAAACAGGTCCACACTCTTTAAAAAAAAAGTAGTTCTTTACGGTATTTGAGGTGCTATTTAGCACTTTTACTTTGTAAAGAACCTTTAAAGCACCATAAAGGTTCTTCAGTGGTTCTTCAGTGGTTCTTTACGGTGGTCAGGGTGCTATATAGCACTTTTACTGTGTAAAGAACCTTTAAAGCACCATAAAGGTTTTTCAGTAGTTCTTTGGGGGGTTTAAAGTGCTATATAGCACTACTACTACTGGTAAGCACTTGTTCTTATAGCTAATTCTCATAACTCTTATGCCGGCTTTATTTGCGGAAAGGGTAAAGTAACATTAAGAGCACCTTAAAATATAGGTGCTATATAGCACCATTTGACAAAAGTACTATATAGCACCTATTTTTTTAAGGTGCTGTATAGCACCAAAAAAGGTTCCCCCCTCGTTACGACCAAAGAACCAGTTTTGGAGCTATTTAGCACCTTTTTTTATTTTTTAGAGTGCACTTATTGATAAATAATGTTATGATAGCTGTTTCAACATGAAGTTATGATTGAATTGCCTCTTGTTACAGTCATGAAATAGTCTGATAACAAGCAGAAAATGTCCATGGGCCAATGACATGACCACATTGAAATGGTCTATAGTTGACATTTTCTTCTGTGTGTATTGCCTCTTCTTGTTGAATTGCTGAACACCTCCTCAGTTTTAAGTCACTTTAAATGTCTGCTAAGTGACTTAATGGACTTTAGTTTGTGTTTGTAACTGATCTTAATACATTATGAGTAGGGCCACACAGAATCTGCGCGCGCAGATTTTCGCAGATTTTTAGCCCATCACTGATTCTGTTTATTTACTGGTGTAAATGTGTGTAAATGTATATTTATTCAGTTTTTTTTATTAATTTTTAGTAATAATATTGACTAATATGAAAATATTCATATGATTTTTATTACAACACAGTTTGTAAAGTACTATTTTCTGTCTTTTAGTAGAGATTTTATATGAAAGACTTGCTTTGTTTACCAAATAAAGTGGATCTAATTGGCTTCACATTGTAAACAATAAGTAAAATTTAAAAAGGTATTACTTTTTATTTCATATATAAATTTTTTATGATACTTCTAAAATCATTCCGCATAAATCTGCAGATTTTTAACAAAATACTCTGAAGAAATAGTAAAAAATGTCCGCAGATTCCGTCTGGCCCTAATTATAAGGCTTAAATGCGGACACAACCATCCACACACATGCACATTCAGGATGTGTTATATAACACATTTCTACATCTTAATAGATAAATAATATTATGATAGCTGTTTCAACATGAAGCTATGATTGAATTGCCTCTTGTTACAGTCATGAAATAATTTGATAACAAGCAGAATATGTTCATGGGCCAATGACATGACCACATTGAAATGGTCTATAGTTGACATTTCTTGTGTGTGTTGCCTCTTCTTGTTGAATTGCTGAACGCCTCCTCAGTTTTAAGTCTGCTAAGTGACTAAATGGACTTTAGCTTTTGTTTGTAACTGATCTTAATACATTATGAGGCTTAAATGCGGACACAACCATCCACACACATGCACATTCAGGATGTGTTATATAACACATTTCTACATCTTAGTAGCTTGTATAACTGAAAAATGCCTTGCTTTATTCGCAAGGTATGCAAGCAAACACTGTTTTAATGTAGAAGATATTAAGACAATGTAAACACCAGCATCATTATTGTCTGCTGTGAAACAATGTGTATTGTGAACAGCACTATACAAATAAATTTGAGCTTGTATGTAAATGCATAGCCTGATTATGCAAATCTTTGGGTAAAAATACGCATACATAGGGCAGGGCTTGTGGAAAATGTTTTCTCGGTTTCCTTTTGACAGGATTATCTGATTCAAAAGAATCTCTCTGAGCATATAACATGACAGCATAATGTGGCCTTCGCCACGGTTCCTCCTTTAGATTGAGAAACCTGTTAGCTGAGTATTTGCTCTCTCTCTTCGTGCGGTTGCAGTGTTTCTTGCCATTTCCAGGTTGGGTAGTGTGTGATGTGTGTGTTCATGCGGTTAAATCATCTTCTGTGAACCTCTCTCAGTCTCGGTGGACTGTTTGGGTGTTTTTGTTATCAGTCTGATATGATTTGTTTTAGATTGATTCGATTTTTGGTGGCGCGGTGGTTTCTCTAAAAAGGAAAATCCGCAGCTCATCTTGCAGAAAGCTGGGTCGTGGCCAGCGGGTGATGGATGATTTTAGATCTGGCCATTTTGAAACAGATGCCGCTCTTGTTTTAGACTGAACTACTTGTGTTTGCCAACAGAATCTGCTTGATCGACGTGGCATGGTTCAACATCGCTACTGTTTGATTTCTCTGTTTTTGTTGTTGTTGTTGTTTAAGAGCCAAATTGTCTTTAAAATACACTTTTACTGGATTTGTTTTTGTAATCAGCCTCAGAAAAAAATTCACACCAATTTTTGTATTTATAGACCTCTTATCGGCTTCTAAAAACAAGTAATAATTGTATCAGTATTGATGAAAGTGTTCATATCGGTGCATCTACAACTGTGACACAAAGGCTGCGTTCCAGTCCACTTTAAGACATGCACTCGCAAACTTCCATTTTACTTGTTCCCTCAAATTCCTGCTGCCATTTTAAAGTGCGTTCCACTTCATTAAGTGAACAAGAAAAATGTAAACATGGACGTGCTCTGGATCCCTCAGTTTTGACTGAGGGGCGAGTCTGCTTCAAATGTCCATTCTAGCACCCATATATCCCAGAATGCAGTGCGATTGTGACATCACATCAGTGTAGTTCCCAAGGGTTTAGGGTACTCCGTTTAAACCCATTAAAATGTTCTGCCAGTAGTGAACACTTATGTAATGAAAGCAATGACATGCATCCAAGTGAACGAGATGGAGGGAAGTTAGCGAGTTAAGGACTTTGATTTTGGCAGTATTCCAGTCCAATTTTTTAGAAATTAATTTGGAGATTGTTGATGTTTCTTCAATGACTTGAAATCTAAATAGTCTTTTATGTCAAAAACAACTTAAAGATGTTCAGAATTTTAATCTTGTGTGTGCAATATGGACAACTTTACTGATGTGGTCAGTTTGCTCAGTAGCTCGCTGTGTACAGTGTTGTGTTATGGATTTTAGTGAAGGAGTGTTTTACATTCATTCATTAATTTTTCAGTGGTTAACACAGTGGAATGAACCAACAACTATTCCAGCATATGTTTTACACAGCGGATGCCCTTCCAGATGCATCCCAGTACTGGGAAACATCCATTCTCATACGCTACCGCCAAATTAGTTCACCCAATTCACTTGTAGCGCATGTGTTTAGATGTAGGGAAAACTGGAGCACCCGGAGGAAACCCACGCCAACACGGGCAGAACGTATTAACTTCACACAGAAATGCCAACTGACCCAGACGGGACTCGAACCAGCAAGCTTCTTGCTGTGAGACGACAATGCTAACCAATGAGCCACCATGCCACCCAGACTGTTTTACAAAAGAGATTAAAGCAATGTAAAATCAAGGTAAAACTATGTTTGCAGCACAGTTTTCTCTTACATCTGCGTTTGAACACACTATTGGTTGGGTTTAGGAAAGAGGTTAGGTCAACAGTTAGCTAGGTGATCTGTAGGACAAGCCTCACCTTCTACTGTACGTCTAGAACAAAGATGTGTTCAAGAAAACGTACCTTAAGTAACGTACTTCAGATTTGCAAAAATGTCGACAGCGCCCTCTAGTGGATTCATCATCTGAAACGTGCAGTTAAACATGCCCGAAGCAATGTATTTTACATTTCGCAGAAACGTAGGATGTTTCCAATGATCCTGGGCTGAAAATCTGACTTCTATTTGTGTCAGCGTAAACTCCGCCTTACATTACAGAAGTAAAATTGCTTGCTAGCAGCACTTCAACAGACCTTTAACCTCTCATTCTGTGTTCGTTTAACTTTCCTGTTGTGGATGTGTAGGTTTTCTCACTGCGGTGGCAGGTATGGGTTTACCATGTGGAGGACTCTCATTAGCGTCTGCACACCCTCAGTGAGCCGCAGCAGGGGCTCGTATTCGCCTCTCTGTGGGCTTTAATCAGCCTCTGCACCAACTCATGCCACCGAGTCTCAGAAATGAGCTCTAATGATATGTTTGTCATGCTGCTGAATCTAAAAAGCCTCTTGTTCCAGTCAAATCGGAGGTAAATGGTGGCGTCTGGCTCTGGAGATTGAGTATTTGCAGTTTCCATTATGGTGCAATCAAAGTAGTTTAGTGCTCATGTAATGGTCTGATTGAGCCCTCTCGCTTGTCGGCTACTTCTGCAAACTCTGTGCTGTAAACTAGGGCATATTGATTTTAGCTGATCCTCGTTTTGATGAACCGATATCAAATCTTGAATCTGTTTAATCTTGCTTTGACTCTTAATGCTGGATTGTTGTTAAAGGTGCTGTACGTACATGTTTGACTATTCTAAAGTATAAATATACCATAATGTAGGTAGATAGCTGAAATATGCCAAGTAAACATATTTGTTTATCTGACAAACAATGCTTAAGTCTTTGTAGAAGTCTAAAAATCCTATTTTGCTTTGAAAATGTGCGCTCCGTGCTGGAATGTCCGGCTTTGTTTTGTTCTCTATGGCCCCATTTACACTGCCAGTTAAATGTGACTCAATTCTGAATATCTTTTGCTTTTTTGTTTATAGGCCCGCTTTCACTGCAGGGTTCAACACCTAAGGATTTTTTGCACTGGCCCAATTGGTCCAGTGGTTCAGATTTTTACTTGCCCTGCCAAAATTTTCACTGGCCCCACCAAAAAAAGAAGTTAATAGTTATTTCATAGCCACATATTTTAAATAAGGTGTCAAAAATAATATCTGTGAATCTAGAATATATATTTTTTAAATGTTAATAAATATATAATGAGCAAAACTCAATGTTATGCAAACAAAAAGAACAGTATGGAAGATCTAAATTATTTAAATAAATAATAAATCATTATTTTTATAAATTATTGATTTTTTTTGTTGTTGTTGTGTTGTACCCACATAAGTATCTGCTTCAAGACGTTAGAAACAGACGTTTTCTTTTAGCCTCATAATTTGATGTTGCCGTCTCTTAGCTGGACTGGTTGTTACCAAGTTATGGAAAAATTAACATGCTAAAACATCCAATCAGATAAGAGGAACTGAAACGCAATATGGTGTTTACGACATTACAGAAAAGGTAGCATTTAATGACTTAAAAGCACAAACTGTTTCTCGATTCTAAGACTGTATTTGCACGCAATTTACAAATAGTTGCAGGGAAATTAAACATAAGTAACAAGACAGTGCCAGTAATGATCCTGTCTACTGTCCCAGGCATCTCTCATGATGGCCCCGGGCCATCGGGCAGTCCTTATTGTTGCGCTCTGCACTGAGTGGTACGGTACAGTTCGGTACGCTTTTAAGGCCGTTTCCACTGTCTAAAAGCAAACCGTACCGTACAACTTTTTGGTCACCCTTTGCAAAGGGTACCAAGGGTATCAAAAGGCGGAGCTAGACATGCAGCTGAATGCTATTGGTTTACAGAGATACGTTATTTGCTCGCGCAACAAGCCAGAATGAAAACAAAGGACCCGTCATGTTTGATACACAGCTGAGAGACAATACACCAAAATAATATAAACGTATAATAACAAGCCATGGTCGACCCGAGCTCAAACAAACCTTGTGGTCGTCTTGAACAGCCACAAAGCCAAGAAGAAGAAGAGCAGATTCTCCCCTGTGCCCCGTAGTTTTTTTACGAGCCCGTCTAAAGTGCGAGCGCTTTCGCTTTCTCACGCACGTGTCAATATTTGAAATAACAAATTTCTTCAGCTGATGATAATCACGTGTGCTTGATTATTAACGTGCTTTTGAAACCCGATCCTTTCAGAAACAGACAAACACGAGGCTGACGCCTGCAGAAACAAAGGAGAAGCCGGAATAAATAAAGGAGCAAATTATGGTTTTAGCAAACAGGAAGAAACTGCTTATCGTCACCTTCTGGACTATTATGAACTGGGAATGACGGAATTACTCTAACAGAGGCTACATGTACTGGTGAAGATTACAGACACAGATGAGAGCTGTGCACTGACTGTGGGCTATATTTCCTGTTGTTTCTGACCCTAAATAAGGACTAAATGTCTGCTGTGTGTAGTTTTTCTGTAATTGGTAACATATCAGAGACTGTAAGGGGCTGTATGTGTTCATATATGCTGCATTTATTTATTTATTTTATACAATCGCAGACAGTAGGCTATTTCGCATCATTGATCTGCAGTTATAATCAGATCATGCTCATATAGAGGTCAGTAATGAACATTTATACACCAGTATTTATGTGTATAAGGCCTCTGCTTTGTGAGAAGTGCTTCTCATATATGTGGACGACCCGTACAGCTTTACTGTAGACATTTTCGTCGAGCAAGAATGACGTCGATTGAATCATTCTGTCGCACACCACGACCCACCAAAAGAGTACCCTTTAGCAGTGGAAACGCAAGCCTGATAAAGGTGACCTGTACTGACCCGTACCTTACTGTACCACTCAGTGGAAACAAGCCATACATGTGACATAGATCGGATCTTTGACAGTGTAAACAGAAAATAAACGCATGCGTTCGGATATTCAGAGATCGGTTTCAGGCCTCCTTTATATGTTGAATAAATCAGATATAAAGTTATTTTGCGTGAACTATCTCTTTAATTCTATACATGTGAGTTATTAAAAAAAAACAATGGAAAAATCACTCGTTCTGTATTTGTGAACGTTGTTATTCACCTAAATGAAGCCAAAGTCATTAGTCTAGTAGTGTCTTGTCTGTAAATCCCTCTGTGCGGTCTCAGATGGAGGGTTCTTCACAGCAGGCTTCTCTTCCGTGCTGGTTTTTGGATCTCCACACATATCTGAGTCACCGAGTTCTTCATGACGCATCCTATAAATATGTTCCATCAGCATGGCGCGGGTCGCTGGGTTCTGGCCTGCGCTTCTGTACTTTTAAGCTCTTGGCAGAGACTATTTTTGGTCAGGCCGTTCTGTTGTGATGTGGAAGTGCTAATGGATGCGAAGCGCTTGCTTCTGAACCCTCCAGTGTAGTTTGAGGCTTGATGATGCAGGTAAGTCAACAGATTTATGTCGAGTTGCGAAATAAAGGCACCTTTTTATTGTTGGATTTGAAGAGTAGGACTAAAATCACTACTTTACAGGGAGTGCAGAATTTTTAGGCAAGTTGTATTTTTGAGGATTAATTTTATTATTGAACATCAATCATGTTCTCAATGAACCCAAAAAACTCATTAATATCAAAGCTGAATATTTTTGGAAGTAGTTTTTAGTTTGAGCTATTTTAGGAGGATATCTGTGTGTGCAGGTGACTATTACTGAGCAGAATTATTAGGCAACTTAACAAAAAACAAAAATATACCCATTTCAGTTATTTATTTTCACCAGTGAAACCAATAGAACATCTCAACATTCACAAATATACATTTCTGACATTCAAAAACAAAACAGTGACCAATATAGCCACCTTTCTTTGCAAGGACACTCAAAAGCCTGCCATCCATGGATTCTGTCAGTGTTTTGATCTGTTCACCATCAACATTGCGTGCAGCAGCAACCACAGCCTCCCAGACACTGTTCAGAGAGGTGTACTGTTTTCCCTCCTTGTAAATCTCACATTTGATGATGGACCACAGGTTCTCTATAGGGTTCAGATCAGGTGAACAAGGAGGCCATGTCATTAGTTTTTCTTCTTTTAGACCCTCTCTTGCCAGCCACGCTGTGGAGTACTTGGACGCGTGTGATGGAGCATTGTCCTGCATGAAGATCATGTTTTTCTTGAAGGATGCAGACTTCTTCCTGTACCACTGCTTGAAGAAGGTGTCTTCCAGAAACTGGCAGTAGGACTGGGAGTTGAGCTTGACTCCATCCTCAACCTGAAAAGGCCCCACAAGCTCATCTTTGATACCAGCCCAAACCAGTACTCCACCTTCAGCTTGCTGCCGAGTCAGATGGAGCTCTCTGCCCTTTACCCATCCAGCCACGGGCCCATCCATCTGGCCCATCAAGACTCACTCTCATTTCATCAGTCCATAAAACCTTAGAAAAATCAGTCCTGAGATATTTCTTGGCCCAGTCTTGACGTTTCAGCTCGTGTGTCTTGTTCAGTGGTGGTGGTTTTTCAGCCTTTCTTATCTTGGCCATGTCTCTGAGTATTGCACACCTTGTGCTTTTGGGCACTCCAGTGATGTTGCTGCTCTGAAATATGGCAAAACTGGTGGCGAGTGGCATCTTGGCAGCTGCACGCTTGACTTTTCTCTGTTCATGGGCAGTTATTTTGCGCCTTGGTTTTTCCACACACTTCTTGCAACCCTGTTGACTATTTTGAATGAAACGCTTGATTGTTGGATGATCACGCTTCAGAAGCTTGGCAGTTTTAAGAGTGCTGCATCCCTCTGCAGGATATCTCACTATTGTTGACTTTTGGGAGCCTGTCAAGTCCTTCTTTTGACCCATTTTGCCAAAGGAAAGGAAGTTGCCTAATAATTCTGCACACCTGATATAGGGTGTTGATGTCATTACACCACAGCCCTTCTCATTACAGAGATGCACATCACCTAATATGCTTCATTGGTAGTAGGCTTTCCAGTCTATACAGCTTGGAGTAAGACAACATGCAGAAAGAGGATGATGTGGTCAAAATACTCATTTGCCTAATAATTCTGCACTCCCCGTATAATGAGTATGCTTGACATGAAGCACATTAGGAAGTATATTGTCTGTTGTGCTTTATTTCAAGTAGCTAGCACTAACTTATTAATATGAAAGTAACATGTCAGTATAATTTAGTGTTGTCAAAAATATCGATATTTTGGAGAGTGTCCATACTGGAGTATTTAAAATGAGACACTCTTGCTCTTGCTTCGCAGTATCGAAAAACTGTATCGAATATTTAATTCTATATTTTTCTTGGTATCGTATTGAAGTTAGAAATTAGTTTAGGTAAACTGTTCTTTTCTCTTGAGTGTTTTGTTGTGAGGGTTAGTAAGAGCCTCTGATGTTTGGCGGAAAACCTAAAAGGCTGGTTTAATGTCGGCACCGGGGCTTGTGGTTTGAAGGGATGACTGCTTCCTGTTTCCTGTAGTGTGGTTAGTTCAGTACCACCCAGTAGCTTGCTAAAGTCGTATTCTTGTAAATGTGTGTATATGGTACATTTACTCATCATGTGCTGTAAACAGTTGATTAATGTACATCATTAGGAGAGACGTCCATCCTCTGCTCTCATACTATCAGTCCATCTTACCATTCAGTCTATTTTCACCATCCATCATCCATTACACACTATCTCTCTCTCACCCATTCTCTTCTCTTATTCACCCATTTACTTGCATTCATCTAGCCTAGTGTTTTCCTGTGTTAACTCCTCCATCTATTCCACTTCTTTTTTCTGATATTCCATCACTGCATATGCATTATCCATTCATCTATCCAATTATTCCCCTCTTTTTCCATCAACGAATCACACTTTTTGTCGCTCATTCCATCCAACCAATCATCCATCCATCCATTTCACTTATCCATCCATCCATTCATCCGTCTCTATTCACTATTTACCATCCATCCATTCATTCACTATTTACCATCCATCCATCTGCCTTTCCCTCTTTACCTCATCATTGATCTGCCATTTCCCCCTTATTACCTCCATTCATCCATTCATCTGTCACTTCCATCTATCCCTCTAATTATCTTTTCCCTCTTTCCCTCCATCCATCCATCAATCAATCAATCCCACTATATTTTTCCTCTTTCTCTCCATCCATCCAGCCATCCATCCATCCCTCTTTCCCTTCATCCATCC
>CAIGQQ010002490.1:2790875-2805268 GCA_903798035.1 Danio albolineatus
CATCCATCCATCCATCCATCCATCCCACTATCTATTCCCTCTTTCCCTTCATCTGTCCATCCCATTATCTTTTTCTTTTTTTTCCACCCATCCACCCATTCATCCCACTATCTTTTCCCTCTTTCCCTTCATCCATCCATCCCACTTTTTTTCCATCCATCCACCCATACATCCTACTCTTTTCCCTCTTTCCTATCATCCATCTGTCCCACTATCTTTTTTTCCATCCATCCATCCTTTCCCTCTTTCCATCCATCCACCCGTCAATCCCCCTATCTTTTCCCTCTTTCCATCCATCCACCCGTCAATCCCCCTATCTTTTCCCTCTTTCCATCCATCCACCCGTCAATCCCCCTATCTTTTCCCTCTTTCCATTCATCCACCCGTCAATCCCCCTATCTTTTCCCTCTTCTATTCTTCCATCCACCCATCCCTCCCACTTACTTTTCTCTTTCCATCCCACTTTTATTTTTTTCCCTCTTTTCAATTAACAATTTACATTTTCATTCATCTATTCATTGTTCTATCTATTATATTCTTTTCTCCCTTTTTGCGTCCTACCATTCCACCTTTTCTTTTTCCATCCATCCACTCCACCCAATCATCTTGGTTTTTCTTCTTTGCATCCATTCATTCATCCATTTTTCTCTTTCTCTCTCTCTTTCTCTCTTTCTATCTCTTTCTATCTCTCTCTCTCTCTCTCTCTCTCTCTCTCTCTCTCGCACACACAACACAGACGCACACACACTCTCCCTCTTTGCTTCCCATCTGCCAGCTTCTAGTCTAAATTAATCTGTTTGAATGTGGATTACAGTTCTAGGATCAGTCTTGGTAACCGATATCGTCCCTCCGGCTCCAGAAGGTCAAAGGTCGCCTGTATTTAAATTGCTCAAACGGCTTGTCAGCTGATAAATGAGTGCTGTTGATTTAATAATTAACCACCGGCACACAAGAACATTTCCATTTCTCCTTTCAGCACGGTCAGCTGTCTCTCTGTTTAAAATAACTCTCAATCTCAGACTCGCTTCAGCCACCATAGAAGGAAATAAGGACCAAATCCCTTTCCTGAAGCGAAAAGCCGTTCCTGGCACTGCCGCCGCTTAATCCAATAGCTTGCGTTAAGGATAAACACACTTCCACACACACTCACGCTGTGCAACAGTTTATTAATCCATGCAGGGGAAGGAGGGGTAATTCAGGCTAATCAATAAAGAGCTGAATGAGTGAGTGTGTTTACAAAGTTTCTCTTTCTCTTGCTCTCCTGCCGATCGCTCTTTGTGCTAATTAAAGAGCTTTATGAGAGCCACATGCTAATGGCTGTCAGAATCGTTCACTGTAAGAGGGTTATAAACAGAATGAGTGGCGACGTGTGAGTGATGATATCCTGGAGGACGGACGACGTTTGGGAAGAGAGTCAGGAATGTCTTGACACCTGTGGTGGAGGGAAAATGTCCATATTGTGTTTGTCAATTCTCTGAAGTGAATCGTAACCAATGACGAGTTTCTAATCGTATACTATAAAATTATTATTATTTAATTATTTTTATAATTTTCATTAACATCTGTTAAACTTCTTTTGGACTTTTTTTTTATTATGTTTTATTCACCGCGTAAGAGCAGGTGCAGCCATTTGAGTCTTTTTGGCTCGAGACTTCCGCTCTCATTCACTTCCATTCATTCTTAAGGCTCGTACACACCGGGACGCTTTTCGTTTGCGTTTTTCGTCTGCATTTTTCGAGACGTTTTTTCCGCATTCATGCTCAATCGATTTTTCTCTGGCGTCGAGCAGAAGAGTGTGCAAAATCACTCCTTGACGTTAGATAGCGCACAATGTGGCGCCAATCTTCTGACACCCGCTTGTTACACAGAAGAAGAAAAAGACGAAGTTTACACGCTTGTTGTTGCGATCGGCAAAGCATGGATGGTTCAAGTAGCAGCTCTAGCGATGAAGAAATGATTATTGTTCACCAGTGCAATAAGCAGCTCCACGTTCATATCGCCTCTGGGCATCTGCGCTCGCATTAGCAGTTTTGCGATGAGCGCCTCCAAGGGGTGTCTACTGTAACTTCAGCGGCTCCGTACACGTGAACAAAAGTGCCCATCTGATTGGTGGAGAAGGTTTTGGGGTGTCAAAACAAAAAAAACGAGCATGAGGCATTTCATTAAAAATTACGCTTTTACGCCTGGCGTTTTGCACATTGACGCCCTTTATTTAGTCACGAGGCGTTAACGTCGACCGAAAACACGAGCAAAAAACGTCTCGGTGTGCACAGGCCTTTAGTTCTGCTGCTTGATGTTGCAAACTAATATTTTTTTTATTGTATTATTCTACTTTGTCTGTATAATCATGCAATCACTTGTTTGTAGAGCGAGTAGTTTGACCATTTTCTGCCGTTTATTATCCCTAGTCGTTTACCCCATAGGCGATTGAATCGGAAGTTCTGAAACAATCACAAACACGTGCGCATGTTACCATTATTACTTACAGTTAGTGGTGTAACGGGTCACAAATCTCACAGTTCAGATCACTTTATGTTTTTTTTAGTCACGAATCAGACAAGTTTTTAGACCAGCCAAAAAAGGAGGAGACAAATGTAATTTGCTTTTCATTTATTACAAAAACAGCACCGCAAGACACTTTTGGTTTTAACAAACTTAAAAGCTGTATTATTATTAAAAATAAAATAAAGAAATAATCAGCTGAAAATACAAATTCTCAAAAAAATGCATTGTAAAGTATTCATTACTGTGAAAAATTCACCGTTGTAGATAACACTAAATGTAATCTAAATCTAACATTTATAGTTTATGCAATCTATATTTATTTTTTTAGTCTCTAATTCAATCATTTATTGAAAATGTCACTCTTAACTTCATTTCATTGCAAGATGATCATTTTTTTAAATATTATTCAGTGGCATATATTTGATGGCTGGTTGTCGCCACCTATTGGTTAATAATGTAACTGCTTCCTACAACTTTCATTTTTGAGCGTCTTTAAATGCATATATGATGTTGATTTTAATCTTTACCATAAACATCAGGGGTTTTATCTAAACTATAAATTGATCCCTCAGTAATTCTGTGTTATTTGACTGTTTGTAACTTCATAACTCACTCAAAAGACTAAAGACTCAATCTTTCTTAATTTTTGTGTTTTTAAAACTCAGATTTGAATGCAGCGATTTGAAGGATTATTAAACGTAAGCAAATCACTATCATTTATGATTTATGTTGTATGGGTGTTGAGATCCTGATATTTTAATGATTAATCGTGCAGCTTGCATTGAACGCATTAATGCAGGCTAAACAAGTAGTGACAGAAAACACCTTTAATAACCTAAGAAACCCTCCACATCCCGAATAACCCACCACAACTTCTTCCCTCATCATTATATTTTACAGGAAAGCCTAAATGCGTTCATACATGTGAATTGAATAAGACGAGAGCTGATCTCTCTGCGATTTGTTACAAATTTACGATTAATCTACAAGTAACAAAAAAATAATTGATCCGTTTTGGATGCTTTTATTATTATTATTATTATTATTTTATATTTGTTATTATCAATTTTTATTTTATTATTGTTACTTACTTAGAGTGCTTACATACTTTTTAAGTTTCATGTTAAGTTCATTTCTTAAGCATCTTTCGGGCATTTCCCCTTCCCAGACTATTGAATCTTTTTTTTTTTTTTTTAAGAGATTTTTCTGAATAAAGCTGCTTTAGAATTATGCGATAAGCACTGAACAAAGCTATGACATTGTGTTTGTATTTACTGGTGACGTTTGTTCTGCTCTTCATCTGCATTGGTCATTAATTATATGAAGTATTTAATGTAGTTATATAAGTGTTTATAATGATATGAAGTATTTATTGTTTTTGTAAATGGAGTTAATTAAGTAGACTCATCTAAACATATTTAGACATATTTTACATATTTAGACTTTTTGGTTTTTATTTTGTTTTAATAATATTAAGCGTAAATTTATCTATTTAACTTATTTTTAATTTGCAATTTTAATTTGCAAACAATTTTTTTTTTCAGTTTAATTTTAGTAGTTTTTTATGCTTAAACTATTGAGTAGTTTCTTAATAGACATTATTTCTGATTTTATCTCTCATTATTTTAAAAAATATATATGTTAAATAAAAAAGACAGTTCTCTAAATTAAATTTTCAGGATCAAATTTAACCCATCATGTTTGTTTGTCCACATTTTACCCGATTTGGGTTGAAATAACCTAGCATATTTGAGAGAAATATATTTTGAAGATTTCATACTTAATGACAATTGAACTGGATATTGTATAACGACCATTACACAAGCCCTTTGATTGGGTTTAATGCAGCAGATATTGAGTTTTCGGGTTTTGTGTAATACAACTGCTGTTGTTGTGTTTCAGGTTGAAATCTCCTCCAGATGAGGGAAGATGTTGGCTATGGATCAAGGTGTAGTGGAGGAGTGGCTGTCTGAGTTTAAGGTGCATCATCATCTGCAGATCATCATCATCATCGTCATGTGCTCTGAGTTTCAGCATGTGTTTCATGTGCGTGTTTTGTTGTTGTGTTTCAGACTCTAGAAGAGACAGCCATCTACAACTATGCCGTGTCTCTAAAGGAGAAGGGCTCTCTGGTTCCTGCTCTCTATAAAGTCATACGGGAAAACTACAGCGACGTGAGACACTTTCTCATTCTGTTCTTTAACTCTTTATTCTCTGGGATTATTTTGTGTTTTCATGCAATCTCTGTCAAATATGGTCCAATCCAATACAACGGTTGGGTTATAATTAGCTCATTTAATCCAAACGTTGATTCATATTTTTCCACTTAATGAGGCAGCTTCCCATCTTTTACCACACAGTCTGTCATATTTCTGTTTCGGTCAGATGGGCCTTTAGCTCTGGAAGCAAAATATGAAGTATCTGACCAAAGATTTGATAATATAATTGTGTTTTTTTCACCCATATTATTTTTAATGCTCTATTAAAACATTTACATATTATATAGTAATATCAATATTAAACATTATCTTCAGAATTTAAATCAGGTTTTAATAATTTTTTCCCATTAAAAAAAATGCATTTTTAAGATCTGTAGGTTAGCTCTAGTATTAAATACAAAATATGACTGTAGAATAATATTAATAATAATACTAATATTAATGACAATAATTGAATATTAGTTAATTTAAAATGTTATTTACTGTTCATCTACTTTTAATAATGATAAAATAATAATATAATGAACAATAATATTAATAAAAATAATAGAAACTAGTTAATTAAAAATGTTATTTACTGTTCATCTACTTTTAATAATGATAAAATAATAATAAAATCAACAATAATATTAATAAAATAATAGAAATTAATTAAATGTTATTTGCTAGTTCATCTACTTTTAATAATTATAAAATAATAATAAAATCAACATTAATATTAATAAAAATAATAGAAATTACTTAATTATTTACTAGTTCATCTACTTTTAAATAATAAAATAATACTAAAATCAACATTATTATTAATAAAAATAATAGAAATTAGTTAATTAAAAATGTTATTTACTAGTTCATCTACTTTTATTATTACTATTATTATTATTATTATTATTATTATTATTAATAATAATAAATATTGCTTTTACTTTTATTTGAGCAGTAATTGTAGATAGATTTGAACAAAAATCTTTAAATATGTTGCTTGTAATAGCTGTAGTAGTTTTACTTCACAGCACACCAGTAAACCGACAGTTCTTTGAAGAACAGTGTCTCTTAAGGACGACAGGGACACATTTAATTCAGTGCTGGAATACAAAAATATCTTGGCATTTGCTCCTGACTGTCAGCTTTAAAACAAGCAGAGTAATCTTTAGAAATCAGCATAAATGAGATGAACCGCTGGAGAGGTTTGTGTCAGATGTTAACAGTGTATTTCATCATGCTCCGGATCAGCTTTACAGTGAATGACGGAGGTGTTTTCAGCAGGACGTGTGTGTGTGTGTGTGTGTGTGTGTTTCTGTGTTTCTGTGTGTGTGTGTTTCTGCTTCAGGCACAACCGTCAGTATAATCCAGCGTCTTTTGTCATGTCTCTTTTTCTTCTGGAAACAGTTCAACCAGAGAAATCTGCTGGAGAACTGAAGCTTTTCTACTGCACTCCGATTTAAACAATCAATCCTGCTTTTGTTCATTGTTGATTGATTATCCTTTAAATTGATGCACATTATTGATGGCTGATTAAGTATGACTTCATAAAGGCAAGCTGTTTTTTGGTTAAAAATGACTTAAATATGCTAAAGATAATTCGTAAATATGCTTAAAATAATATGTAAATATGCTAAAAAGAATATTTAAATATGCTTAAAATAATAATTAAATATGCTATAAACGTAATAAACATTTTCTGTTAAAAATGACTTAAATATGGTAAAAGTAATGTGTAAACATGCTAAGAATATGTAAATATGCTTAAAAATAATACTTTAATATGCTAAACAATACTTGTGAAAAAAAAATTCTGTTAATTACTTAAATATGCTAAAAATAATACTTGAATACGCTAAATATAATACTTCAATATGCAAAAAATTATACTTGGAAATATGCTAAAATAATAACACAGATTTTCTATCAAAAATGACTTAAATATGCTAAAAATAATACTTAAATATGCTTAAAAAATGAATATTTTATGTCAAAAGTGACTTAAATATGCTATTAATAATAAGCAAATATGCTAAAAATAATACTTAAATTTTCTAAACAATAACAAACATTTTATGTAAAAAAATTACTTATATCCTAAAAATAAGATATGCTAAAAAATAAACATTTTGTCAAAAATTACTTTGTCAAAAAAACATATATAAATAAAAGATTTATATATGCTATAATAATATTAAATATACTAAAAAATGAAACATTGTATGTAAAAAATGACTTAAGTATGCTAAAATTAACAATTAAATATGCTACAAATAACACTTAAATATGCTAAAAAAACACTATTATTGTATACTACAAATAATACTTGGATATATGCTACAAATAATACTTAGAAATATTTTTAAATATGCTAAAAAAATTGTCAAAGATTTATATATACTAAAATAATACTTAAATATGCGAAAAATAATACTCCAATATGCGAAAAATAATGCTTAAATATGCAAAAAAAAAAAAAAAAGAAAATTGTTAATGACTTAAATATGCTTAAAATAATACTTAAGTATGCCAAAAAAAACTTAAATATAGTAAAATTAATAATAAAACATTTCTGTCAAACATTAATTAAATATCAGATTTTTTTCACCTAATCTATTTAAAACTTCAATACCTGATACCACTGGTGATTTTAAAATTGTTGTTTTTATTTTTTCTCTCATCAGTGATGTACGTTATTACATCTAAAGTTGATAAATAATGTTTATTGCATTTTTACCTTTTTTTTCTTTATTAACAGTGAAATTCTGGCAACCACATCTTCCAGTAAATTATACAGAATTTTTACAGTGTATCTAAATGAATCGATACCCAATCAGATTTATTCCAATCACAATAGTATAACCAAAATTGTACCAATTGTAGCTCGAAAGCTGTCATTTAATGACCATTTTTAGCATATTTAAGCTTTTTTTTTTCTCATTCAAATTCAGAAATTGCTGAAAAATTATGCAACAAACTAGAAACATATAAGAAACTGATGTTTGCGTGACGTTTTTGCTGGATTGTGATCAAACTGAAGTGCTCTAAAGTGGTGTGGTGAAATGTTTTGGTGATTGATCGTCACTTTTGCGTACTTGTGATCAGATTCAGAGTGTTGTTTGCTCTGTGGAGAAGTGTGACGGTGTTTTATTTCACGTCGTGTCCCAGAAATCTGTGCACGACTCTCCGCTCTTCACAAACTACATCTAACTTCAGTAAACATGTTCCCAGTTTAGATCTGCAGTAGAAAAGTAATGTTCGTTTGTAATCCTTTCATCAAAGTCAAATAACCTTAAACTCCAGGAATGAGTTTAAGCGGCTGTAAGATAACAGATTAACCACTGACATCAGAATATCTCTGCCAGATACTGGGGGAAGAGAGTTAATTTGTTAATAACTCAACAACAAATTCACATCTTCTCGAAGTGTCTGGTAATCTATGTGTGACGTACAGGCTAAAGAAACTATATTTAGTAAGTGATTAATGTGTATGTAAATATCGTAAAGCAGTTCTCCCTAAAGTTATATAAAATTTTTATGCAATTCTTAATATATTTGTTTAATATTTTATTATATAGTTTGTGTAACATTTAGATATATATTTTTAAATGTTATTTATTTTAAGTAATTCTCCCTGAAGTAATATTAAATTTTTGTAATTCATAATGAATTTTTTTATTTAATTGTATAGTTGATTTTTAAATATATATAAACATTTAAATATAAAAAATTAAGTAATTCTCCTTAAAGTTATATTTAATTTGTGTAATTCATAATTATTTCATTTAAGCAATTCTTCCTAAGTTTATATTTAATTATGTAATTCACAATTATTTAATTTATTATTTTAATTGTATAGTTTATGTAACATTTAAATATATATATTTTTATATGTATACATTACGTAATTCTCCCTAAAAGTTATTTAATTTATGTAATTCATAAATTCTTTTTTTATAAATTAATATATTTATTATTTAATTGTATAGTTTATGTAACATTTAAATATATTTTTTGTTATTTCTTTTAAGCAATTCTTCCTACAGTTATATTCATGTTGATGTAATTCATAATTAATTAATTTGTTGTTTAACTGTATAGTTAAAAAAATAATAATAATAAAATAGAATTTTATAAAGTTTATTTCTTTTGTTTTTTAGTTGATTCTTGATTTGATTGATTGATTGATTGATTGATTGATTGATTGATTGATTTTTAAGTAATAATGTAGTTATTAGTGCCTTTTATTTGTCAAATGTTTAATATGAATTTGCCATGCAATAGCCAATCAAGTTCTTGTGGGAGTGAACATAAAAAAATTTATAGCATTTTTAAAAAAATACTTTATCTCTTTTTTATTTTACTACTTTAGTTCTTTTCTACGTCCACACCCGATGTTCATTTTGTTAAAATCAAAGTGAGCGAATTTTAATTAATTCTTCTTTTTTTCTTTTTATACTTTTTCAAATATTTCCATGTGCTGTTTAATGGAGAGATTATACATTAAAAACTAATTTCTAGTATCTAATTTCTTTTGTCTTTGCAATAATGACATAGTATTCAGCTTAAAATGTAATTTAAAGGCTTAACTAGGTTAATTAAACAAGTCATTGGTAGGGCCAGACAAAACCTGTGGACACTTTGCCATTTCTGCGGAGAATTTTGTCAAAAGTGGAATTATTTTGGGAGGATCATAACTAAAACCTTAATGTATTAAATAACAAATAATACACTTCAACTTTTATTCAATGTTTACAATGCAAATCCAATTAGATCCACTTTATTTGGTAAACAAAGCAAGTCTCTAGTATAATCAACATCTACTAAAAGACGTCTACTACTTAATTTACAAACTGTATTGTAAATAAATCATATGAATATCTTCATATTAGTCAATATTATTTCTGAAATTAATTTAAAAACTGAATAAATATAAATTTACACACATTTACTCTAGTAAATAAGCAGAATCAGTGAGGATCGTGCAGATTCCATGTGGGCCTAGTCATTGTGGTTTGTTCTGTAGTGAATGGGAGAAAATAATCCTAAAGGAGGATAATAATATTAACCTTAATAATATGCTTTGATTATAAACCGTAAGTTTAATAATGATTAAATGATGATCATCTTTCAGCTTCTGGAGCCGGTGTGTCATCAGCTGTTCGAGTTTTACCGCAGCGGTGAGCCTCGTCTCCAGCGCTTCACTCTGCAGTTTCTGCCGGAGCTGGTGTGGAGTTATCTGTCTGTGACGGCGGCTCGAGATCCACACTGCAGCGGCTGCATCGAGGCGCTGCTGCTCGGCATCTACAACCTGGTCAGTGCCTCTTCACGTCACATGGGCCGGCATAACATTCACATATTGAATACTATATATACATAAATCAATACAAATATTTGAATGGAAAGAGCATCTTCCTGTGAGCTTTAGCTGAATCCGGAAACAGAGAAGGGAAAGCCGGCTGTCTGCTCCCCCGGTGGTCTTTCATGGGTTTTTACGCCCCGTGAACTCGCTCTCGCTCCTGAATATCAGAGTAGGTCATCTGTCAGTCGCATGTCATCGTGGTGTCAGCGAGCGTTTGATCATCCTGCAGTTATCGGCTCTGAATCCACCGCAGACTGATTGAGGACAGCAGGCCGGTGGGCGAATGTTGCACACACACACACACACACACACGCACTCGAATCTCACTTCATCTGCTGTGTTTTTACACCTGAAGAACTCCTGAGTCGTCTTCAGCCAGAACAGCTTCATCATCATTCAGCTGAAAGAGTTCAACTTAATACTAACTCGCCTACGTTTTCTGAGAAACACGGTTATTTTTACAGCAGATTTTCCAGTTTTAGGATACTTTATCATCAAGTCAGTGGTTGCTTTGCTCACACTTTATTTTTAGCTACATGTCTCGCTGTTAATAAAGCATTAACTATCACTTTTAGCAATTATCTCTTAATTTGCTGCTTATTAATAGTTAATAAGGCAGTAGTTGGGTTTAGTTATTAGGCAAGTTTATTTATATAGCACATTTCATACACAGTGGCAATTCAAAGTACTTTACATAAACAGGAATAAGAGAGACAAGTATAAGAAAATAAAAAAAGGTTAAAAAACAGATTAAAATGTGTTAAAACAGGTTATAAAAGAATGAAAAGGAAAAGAAAGACACAATAGTGCGGACGTGGGACGTAGCACAGTGCTCATTTAGTAAAGGCACAGCTAAACAGATGTGTGTTCAGTCTTGATGTGAATGTGCCTTATGTTGGAGCACATCTGATCATTTCTGGAAGCT
Organism: Danio albolineatus; assembly: GCA_903798035.1. Taxonomy (NCBI): domain Eukaryota; kingdom Metazoa; phylum Chordata; class Actinopteri; order Cypriniformes; family Danionidae; genus Danio; species Danio albolineatus. The sequence continues at coordinate 2,801,869 of CAIGQQ010002490.1, forward strand.
GATTCCAGCAGGGGGCGCTGTTAGTAGCTGGAGGCGGATTCACCCTGCTTTCACTGAACTCTTTGGACTTCTAGTTTATATGATCCCAAAGATCTGAGTGAGTATTCAGTGAGCATATCTTTAATGTATTGAAGTCCTATAGGGCCATTTAGTGATTTATAGACAAGTAGTAATACTTTAAAATCTATTCTGAGTGGAACTGGGAGGCAGTGTAGAGACCTGAGGACAGGTGATGTGCTCTGATTTCCTGGTTCTTGTCAGAATCCTGGCCGCAGCGTTCTGGATGAGCTGCAACTGTCTGACTGTGTTTTTGGGAAGGCCAGTGAGGAGGCCATTACAGTAATCTGCACTGCTGCTGATAAAAGCATGAACAAGTTTCTCTATTAGGTAGTGATGTACAATAAGCTCATGCATAACATGTGCTTATATGCTGTAATATACACTACCGGTTAGGGTTGGGCGATGTTGACCAATTTGGCATCATATGATGTCTAATGTGAAACTTCACGATGGACGATGCCATCGTCGTCAGTGAATTAATTATTTATGAATAATGAACTAATTCGTAAGGAATTAATTATTTGTAGCCTACCGTTTCAACTACCTGACCCGCATGGTCTTTGTTTACCTATAACTAGGGCCAGACGGAATCTGCGGACGTTTTTTTTGCTGTTTCTGCGGAGTATTTTGTTAAAAATCTGCGGATTTATGCGGAATGATTTTGGGAGTATCATAACCAAAACCTTAATATATGAAAAAAAAATGTAATACCTTTTTAACTTTTTATTGAATGCGTACAATGCAAATACAATTAGATCCACTTTATTTGGTAAACAAAGCAAGTCTCTCATATAAAATCTCTTATAAAAGAAAGAAAATATTACTTTACAAACTGTTTTGTAAATAAATCACATGAATTTTTCATATTAATCAGTATTATTACTGGAATTAGTTTGAAAGCTGAATAAATATAAATTTACACACGTTTACACCAGAAAATGAACAGAATCAATGATGGGCTAAAAATCTGCAGATATCTGTGGAATTCTGCGCACGCAGAAACCGTGTGGGCCTACCCATAACCAAATCATAAATAAATAAAGATAAGTTACACACAAACTACCACCTGTCAATCACTGTTTCCGCAGGACTCTGGAATGAATAGGCAGAGTGATCCGTGTCGTTGTAATGGCGTCCACAAACTTGGTTGGTAAAAAAGGTGCACAACCAACAGGAACTAACCAACAGTATCAGAGGTTTACGCTAACATAACTGAGTACAAGCGTGAAGCGAAAGACTGAAGCAGTGTACTGACGCTGAGACACGTTACCTGATAGATTAAAAAGAGCAAAGAGTCGTTAGATAGAGACAAGATTAATTAAACATCACGTTTAACAACTATAGTGAGACGCCATCCAGCGCTACATCCTTGGTAGACTAATCACCAAGAGAAGAGTTCCCACTTTGGGAACCAGTGCTCTAATGCCATATGGGAGCAATATTTTTATTGTTGTCTTAATGGCACTGCTTGTTTGTTTCTATGTTCTCTGAGGTAAATGAGTTTTAAAAATTGTTTTAGAATTAAGAAATATAAATAAATTAGTTTTAAAGGGGGGGTCCACTACGATATCATATTTGAAACTTTAGTTGATGTGTAATGTAGCTGTGTGAACATAAACAACATCTCTAAATGTAAGACGCTCAAAGTTCAATGCAAAGGGAGACATTGGCTTTCACAGAGTTAGCTTAGCAATGCCTACAGTGAACGAAGTTTGGGGACTACAAAACAATGCATCCTGGTTAATGATGTCATAAACCCTTCAGGTTACAGGCACACACCCCACACAGCAAAGGGGCGTGGCCAGATTGCTGTAACGTTATAGCAGGACGCATCCTGGTGACATAGAGCCAATTCGCGAATCTCAGCACATTATGTTAGCTGACCAATCAGAGCCTCCTGAGGGCGACTTTTGGAGGAACTAGGAAATATGACAGTCGTTTTCATGTTAGCTGAGTAGCTGTATATAATCAAAGTAAGATATATGAAATATATTGTGATTTTTCACAAGTGAAGCATGAGCACACATTGCTTTACACCCCATAAACACAATCAAGCTTTAAAAGTACACTCTGGACCAGCCCTTTAAGGTACTTTTGAATTGTAATTGTGTTGATATATTTTACATTTATTCATATAAAAATGCATAAAAAAATGAACTATAATAAATAAATAATTAGGGCGGTTTTGTGGCTCAGTGATTTTAGCAGTCGCCTTTATTAAAATAAAACCTCTCTCTCTCTCTTTCTGTCTCTCAGGAAATTGTCGATAAAGACGGCCAGAGTAAAGTGTTGTCGTTCACCATTCCTTCCTTATCCAAGCCATCAGTTTACCATGAGGTGAGTCCATCAAACGCCCTGATGTCAATCTGTGTGTCTGGCATCTGTCTGCATCTTTTCACCTCTCTCTCTCTGTCCCGCCTCCAGCCGTCTTCCATTGGCTCTCTGGCCTTGACGGAAGGAGCCTTAGCCAATCACGGCTTGAGTCGAGTGGTTTACAGTGGCCCCCACCTGCAGCGCGAGACCTTCACAGCACAGAACAGGTGCGGGAAAAACACATCAAATATTGATCCTGCGCCGCATGCTTTTATTGGAGCCATCCATATTTAATCAGCAAATGAGTGCTGGGGTTAAAGGGCAGTTCATTATGCAGCTCAGACTCCGATGAAGAGCTTTCTGCTTTAATCTGATTGTGATTATGATGCGCACGTGCGTTTGGGTGGGTGTGTATGTGTGTTTGTGCATGCGTTTGTTTGGTTTTTGTGTATATGCATGTGTGTATGTTTGTTTGTGTGTGCATGCATGGGTGTGTGTGTGTGTGTTTGTAAATGCTTTTTTTGTATATGCATGTGTGTATGTTTGTTTGTGTGTGTGCGCATGTGTTGGTTTTTTGTATATGTATGTGTTTGTTTGTGTGGGCATGTGTATGTGTGTTTGCATGTGTCTGTTTTTGTTTGTGCATGTATGTGTACGTGTTTGTTTGTGTGTGTATGTGCATGCATGGGCGCATGTGTTTGTGTGGGTGTGTGTTTGTTTTTGTATATGTATGCGTGGGTGTTTGTGTGTGCATGCGTAAGTGCATGCGTGTGTGTTTGTGCATGTGTTTGTTTTTGTATATGTATGTGTGTGCTTGTGTGTTCATGTGCATGCATGGGTGCATGTGTTTGTGTGGGTTTTGTATGTGTGTTTGTGCATGTGTTTGTTTTTTGTTTATGTCTTGTGTGTGTGTGTGCATGTGTGTGCATGCATGGGTGCGAGTGTGTGTGCATTTGTTTGTGTGTGTGTGTTTGTATTTGTGGGTGTGTTTGTTTTGTGCATTTGTATGTGTGTGTTTGGTTTTTTT
>CAIGQQ010002490.1:2834513-2853406 GCA_903798035.1 Danio albolineatus
CTGTGGTGTAATGACATCAACACCCTATATCAGGTGTGCAGAATTATCAGGCAACTTCCTTTCCTTTGGCAAAATGGGTCAAAAGAAGGACTTGACAGGCTCTGAAAAGTCAACAATAGTGAGATATCCTGCAGAGGGATGCAGCACTCTTAAAACTGCCAAGCTTCTGAAGCGTGATCATCCAACAATCAAGCGTTTCATTCAAAATAGTCAACAGGGTCGCAAGAAGCGTGTGGAAAAACCACAAAATAACTGCCCATGAACTGAGAAAAGTCAAGCGTGCAGCTGCCAAGATGCCACTTCCACCAGTTTTGCCATATTTTAGAGCTGCAACATCACTGGAGTGCCCAAAAGCACGAGGTGTGCAATACTCAGAGACACGGCCAAGGTAAGAAAGGCTGAAAAACCACCACCACTGAACAACACACACAAGCTGAAACCTCAAGACTGGGCCAAGAAATATCTCAAGACTGATTTTTCTAAGGTTTTCTGGACTGATGAGATGAGAGTGAGTCTTGATGGGCCAGATGGATGGGCCCGTGGCTGGATCGGTAAAGGGCAGAGAGCTCCATCCCACTCAGACGCCAGCAAGCTGGAGGTGGAGTACTGGTTTGGGCTGGTATCATCAAAGATGAGCTTGTGGGGCCTTTTCGGGTTGAGGATGGAGTCAAGCTCAACTCCCAGTCCTACTGTCAGTTTCTGGAAGACACCTTCTTCAAGCAGTGGTACAGGAAGAAGTCTGCATCCTTCAAGAAAAACATGATCTTCATGCAGGACAATGCTCCATCATAGAGTCCAAGTACTCCACAGCGTGGCTGGCAAGAGAGGGTCTAAAAGAAGAAAAACTAATGACATGGACTCCTTGTTCACCTGATCTGAACCCCATAGAGAACCTGTGGTCCATCATCAAATGTGAGATTTACAAGGAGGGAAAACAGTACACCTCTCTGAACTGTGTCTGGGAGGCTGTGGTTGCTGCTGCACGCAATGTTGATGGTGAACAGATCAAAACACTGACAGAATCCATGGATGGCAGGCTTTTGAGTGTCCTTGCAAAGAAAGGTGGCTATATTGGTCACTGATTTGTTTTTGTTTTGTTTTTGAATGTCAGAAATGTACATTTGTGAATGTTAAGATGTTATATTGGTTTCACTGGTGAAAATAAATAATTGAAATGGGGATATATTTGTTTTTTGTTAAGTTGCCTAATAATTCTGCACAGTAATAGTCACCTGCACACACAGATATCCTCCTAAAATAGCTAAAACTAAAAACAAACTAAAAACTACTTCCAAAAATATTCAGCTTTGATATTAATGAGTGTTTTGTGTTCATTGAGAACATGGTTGTTGTTCAATAATAAAATTAATCCTCAAAAATACAACTTGCCTAATAATTCTGCACTCCCTGTAGTATATGTGAGGGGACAAACTTTTCAAGATGGGTGGTGACCAAGGTGGCCATTTTCAATTGGAGTTTTTTCAAAAAGTTACGTTGGTTTTTCTTGTGAAATTCCCAATAAGTTTGATGTGTCACATGACCCTCTTCCTACTGAAAAACAAAAGTTGGATCCTGGAGCCTGGGTTGCAGTAATGATGCTTTAAGTTTAGAACCAGTGCCACTTTTCAGAGTAACCCACAGGCATCCTAAAGGGTAAATGGTTCTTGACACATAAGGGTGCATTCTAATATATTATTGTGTGAAGATTGTGCCAAAACATGGGGTTCTGCTGGGCCCTTAGAATTGTTCAAATCCACCCCCACTTGGAGATTATACTCCTGAACAACACCATGCAACTCACTATTTGGTAACATAAAGGCTATTCATTTTTCCTTCAAGGTTAAGTCACAGCACATTACTAAATCAAAGCAATACTTTTACACAGAGCGAAATTGTACCATAATTTATTATTTTTATCTTTCAGGCTTGACCCGCAACTGGACCAAAGTAAACTCAGATCAAATCTGTTGAAGACGTTCCAGTGTCTTTATGAAGGAACAGCAATACAGGGAAACCAAACCCTCCTGAGGGAGATCTACACAGAGCTCTACATCACAGAGACTGACAGTGGAGAGATCAATAATGAGCATGAGCTGAGACAGATTGAGACACAATCCAGGAGAACAACAACAGAGGACACACCGATCCAATGCAGAGACATCTTTACACCTTTACCTGGACAAGACAAAACCATCAGAGCTGTGCTGACGAAGGGAGTCGCTGGCATTGGAAAAACAGTCTCTGTGCAGAAGTTCATTGTGGACTGGGCTGAAGGGAAAGAGAATCAGGACGTCCAGCTCATATTTCCACTTCCTTTCAGAGAGATCAACCTGATGAAGGACAGAACACTCAGTCTTGCAGATCTGCTGCAGGTGTTTTTCCCTGAAACAAAACAAATGCAAATATCCAGTGAACAATATAAAGTGTTGTTCATCTTTGATGGTCTGGATGAGTGTCGTCTGTCTCTGGATTTTAACAGCACTGTGAAACTGTGTAATATTTCTGAATCCGCCTCAGTGGACCAGCTGCTGACGAACCTCATTGCTGGGAATCTGCTTCCCTCTGCTCTCATCTGGATCACCTCCAGACCAGCAGCAGCAGATCTCATTCCCTCTGAGTTTGTCCACCGAGTGACAGAGGTACGAGGCTTCAATGACCCTCAGAAGGAGGAATACTTCAGGAAGAGAATCAGAGATCAATTTCTGGCCGATATAATCATCATAAACCTGAAGTCCTCCAGGAGCCTTCACATCATGTGCCACATCCCAGTGTTCTGCTGGATCTCAGCCACTGTTCTGGAGAAGATCTTCAGTCAAGCAGAGAGTGCAGAGATTCCCAAGACTCTCACTCAAATGTACACACACTTCCTGATCATGCAGACCAACATCAGACATGGGAAGGACTATGAGGAGAAAGATGAAGACATGATCGTCAAACTGGGGAAACTGGCTTTTGAACAGCTTGTAAAAGGCAACCTGATCTTCTATGAGGAAGACCTGAGAGAGTGTGGCATTGATGTGACTGAAGCATCAGTTTACTCAGGATTGTGCACTCAGATCTTCAGAGAGGAGTTTGGCTTCAATCAGGGGAAAGTTTTCTGCTTTGTTCATCTGAGCATCCAGGAACATCTAGCAGCTCTGTATGCTCATCACTCCTTTACAAATAAGAACAGACACGTGTTTAAGCAAAACAAACCAAGTCTGTTGTCTAAGGTTTTAAACCAGAGGAAACATGATTCATTGTCTGTCCTGCATCAGAGAGCTGTGGATGAGGCTCTACAGAGTAAGAATGGACATCTGGACCTTTTCCTGCGTTTTCTTCTGGGTCTCTCATTGGAGTCCAGTAGGACTTTGTTACAAGAACTACTGCCACAGACAGGAAGCTGCTCTTTCAACAAAGAGGAAACAGTTAAGTTCATCAAGCAGAGAATCAGGACGAATCGCTCTCCAGAGAGATCCATCAATCTGTTCCACTGTCTGAATGAACTGGGTGATCAATCACTGACGCAGGAGATCCAGGATTATCTGAGATCTGGAGAAATAAAAGAAACTAAACTCTCCTCTTCTCAGTGGTCAGCTCTGGTTTTTGTGTTGCTGACATCAGAGAAGATGGAGTTTTTTAATCTAAATGAGTTTATTGGACCCCAACATAAAGCAGATGTAGTTCTTCAGAAGCTGCTGCCTGTGGTGAAAGAATCCAGATCAGTTTCGTAAGTCACAATGACTACACTGATAAAACTAGCGCATTTATGATTTTGGCATTTGATTCCCAACCAAAGACATACAAGTGTTTAACCTTCTCAATTTCAAAACTACTGCTGTCAGCAAAGGAAGAGTGTTTTTGTGAATCACATATTACATCAGCCGAGGAGGTGTTCTGTATATCTGAATGAAAATATATGATAATAGTGATATGTTCTCTACAGGTTGAGTGATCGTAAAGTCACAGATAAGGTTTGGGCTGCTCTTGGTTCAGCTCTGAGATCAGACTCTTCACACCTGACAGAACTGAATCTGTCGATTGAAAAACTAGGAGTTTCAGGAGTGAAGCTGCTCACTGATACACTGAAGGATCCTCACTGTAAACTGAAGAAACTGAAGTAAGAGTGTATGATTTTGTGAAAGTCTTCCTTCTTATTTCAGGTTTGTTTGAAATAATGTAGCTTTTCCTCCTGATGCTTTGGTTTCCCCCACAGTCCAAAGGCTATAGGTAAATTGCAAAGTGTACTGCAGAGGTGCTCAACCCTGTTCCTGGAGAGCCACCCTCCTGCAGATTTCAGTTGCAACTCATATCAAACACACCTGCCTGTAATTATCAAGTGCTGTTCAGGTGAAGGAGGGTGGCTCTCCAGGAACAGGGTTGAGCACCCCTGGTGTACTGTATGTGTGTGAATGAGTGTGTATGGGTGTTTCCCAGTGATGGGTTGCAGCTGGAAGGACATCCGCTGCGTAAAACATATGCTGGATCAGTTGGGGGTTCATTCCACTGCGGCGGCCCCAGATTAATAAAGGGACTAAGCCTAGAAGAAAATGAATGAATGAATATTTGCAATGTCCACATACAGTACTCTATGATTGTGATCTACGATTTTTTGTGCGCCTTTCTGCTTTTTGTTGATTTAACATTATTGTTGTGATTCAAGACTTCAGATATTGTTTATTTTCATCACTGCCAGTAATGGTCACACAATTGTGATTAAAAGTGTACATGTATCTTTGCATTTAAATGAATAATGTGGGCCAGTGTTTACCAACCCTGTTCTTAGAAGCCATACAATAACATAGTTATCGATCCTGAACTGAGACTAAAAGTCTTGTTGTTCTCTACAGCATGAGGGATTGTGGAGTCACAGCTGAAGATTGTGCTGCTCTTGCTTCAGCTCTGAGATCAGACTCTACACACCTGACTGACCTGAATCTGGATGAAAATAAACTAGGAGACTCAGGAGTGAAGCTGCTCTCTGATGGACTGAAGGATCCTCACTGTAAACTGGAAATACTGTGGTAAGACTGTATGAATTTCTCAGCATCTTTCTTCTTTTTGCTCTTGTGGTTTGTTAAAAAAAAATTTAAAGAGAGGCCTGTTAGATAGAGAGGATATTGTATTTAATCTTCATTAAGTTCACAATAAGTTCACAGTATTAAATGTGCTGTATGTAAACTTTGAACTCTTTTAAAGCATAAAATTACTATAATATGTTTGCAGATATTTCAGAAACATGCTAAGTGAACATTCTTGTTTATCTGAAAAACAATGCTGAAGTCAGATATTCTGCTTTGATAATTCTTAATTTTTTAATAAGTCTTTGTTTTGGTCATTTCAACCCACCCAATGCCAGTTAAGCCATTATATTTCAGCACCCCGGGTTGCCTTGCTGGAAAACCGCATATTTCAATCAGAGAGGATGAAGATTCATTCAGAAAGGCTCTGAAAGCATGCGTCCCTGACCGAAATGCGACCTCTGGTGGACAGTATCAGACTCTAAAATGAGATGCAGATTCAGTTCCACATGAGGTGGTTATTAACTAGCAAATAAAATAACAAGCAAGTAACAATATAAATATTAAAAGCATAAACATTAGGTGAGCAGGTTACATTGTAACCGTGTGTCGTAACAACACGCTATGTGACGAAATATGCACCAGACGACAGAAATTAAAATACAGCCATTCAGAAGCACAGAATATGCACTCACTCACGAAATGGTAAGGTTTATAATCTATTTAATACACATTAAACCTCTTTATCATTATCAAATGTACATGCTGAGTCATTGATATGTGTTAGTTTGCATTATTTCACAGCTCTAAAGTTCCATTTCAGACGGTTTATTTTTTTTTCAAGGTCTTCAGTATATGGCAATAAATGTCATGTAAAAAGGCATTCAGACTCGCATTGTTAGCATTTAAAACTGAATAAAGCACATGAGGTGTACCTGAGGTGAGAAATAGAAGCCGTTTCTAATATATCAATCTGAGGTGTTGGTTAGGACAGAAATTTTATTTCATTTTCAATATCATTGAAATTCAATTTCATTTTAATATGAAAAATATTCCTTCTACCGGGTGCCGTTGCTTTAATTTAGAACACGACTTAAGTAAGACTCATTCCTTAATCTGGCAACCTGCGCTTGCATTTGTTTTGATCCAGGAATGTAATGCCTAGTTCAGCCACTGGGTGTCAAACTTACAAACTGCACCTTTAATGCTAATATAATATGAGTGGATGCTCAGTTATCTGATTAGAAATAACACAAGGGTGAGTAATTAATGATGTGGTTTTATCATTTGGGGTGAACTAACCAGTTACTGAACCCGTTGATTGTGCTGTGGATTAAAAACCTCTTTTTTTCTGTGAAGTATTATATATCTCTTTGAGCTGTAGATGCTGAACTGACAGGTTGAAGACTGTGTCATTGTTCCGTACAGGTTGTGGCAATGTGGAGTCAGAGATGAAGGTTGTGCTGCTCTTGCGTCAGCTCTGAGATCAAACTTCACACAACTGAAAGAATTGATGCTGTCTGATAATAATCTAGGAGATTCAGGAGTGAAGCTGCTCTCTGATGGACTGAAGGATCCTCACTGTAAACTGGAGAAACTTTGGTAAGATACAGTATGTACAGGTAGGCATGCACTAAATAGGTATATTGGCAGTACCTGTAACGAAGCAGACACTGAGAACAGACTTGAGGATCCAAATGCAGTTTAATAATCAAGGTCGTACAGGCAGAAGTCTGAAACAGGAGCAAAACAGTAACACAAGGGCAATTCAATAATCGCGGTCAGAAAACAGGCAAGAGGTCAGACTAGGCGGCATAGAATCAAACAGGAAACAGAGCAAGAATCAAAACACAGGAAAACAAACCAGTTCGTTCTGAAACAAGACTCTAGGTCTAGTGAAGGTCTAGTGTGAACGAAGGTGAGGTATATAGTCCTTGTAATCAGTGTAAATGATCAGCAGCTGTGTCTGTGTGTGAGTGTCCGAATTCTTGTCAGCTGTGCAGGAGTTGATGTGCGCAGGGAGTACTGGGAGTTGTAGTTAGTTCAGCAGTAATCTCCCATATAGAAAACCCAGCTGGCAATCGCAACAAACTATAGGAAGTTAATCGCCAGCAGAGACAACACCTCTGGCAATCATAACAGTACCCATCATTTTGCTCTAATGAGTAACGATCAAAATTAAGGCTTAAGCTGCGGTCACACTGGACTTTCTCCCCATAGACTTCTATTCATTCGCACACAAATGGTCAGACCGGAAACGCAAGGTCGTGCGGCAAGTCTCGCAGTTCGCTGCGGTGCAAAGTTCAAGTTTGGTGAACTCAGATGTGCGAAATTGCATCATATGACTGCATGAGACCAATCGAGAATCAAAACGTGACCTCTCTGGACAGAATTATTTTATATGGAGCAATCGCTTGCTTTTTAAACATCTAATCATCTTGTTTAATCCCGCCCCTTTTCGCAGCATCGTACGACAGAATTTCGCATGCTCAAACTCTAGTGTTACTGCAGCATTATTATGCCTGGTCATTTAATTGATGAGGAGGTTTAATCATTGTGAGATTATTTAACACTGTGAAACAAATCTGTTAGTAGTAAACAGGGGAGACCATGTGCCAAAAATCAGTCACTTCCTTGACTTGAAATTGACCTTTCCCTTTTATTCATTTCTTTTACAAAATACTTATTTTTTAATTAACAAGATGTAAAAAACACATTTTTTAATCTGCAGAGTTACATTATTGAGATCAAAAGTGTCATTTACCTCTACAGGCTGAGCAGGTGTGGAGTCAGAGATGAAGGTTGTGCTGCTCTTGCTTTAGCGCTGAGATCAAACTCCTCACGCCTGACAGAACTGGATCTGTCTGGAAATGAATTAGGAAACTCAGGAGTGAAGCTGCTCTCTGATCTGAAGGAGGATCCACGCTATAAACTTAAACGCTTAGGTGAGTGGACATTAAAAACAATGACCTTTTTTAAAAACTTTTTTCACTGACTATGCATGCAACCTCATGATGCGATTATGAAATCTAAGCAATATTCTTTCTGTATTGATGCTTAACCATGAGAATACATTATCTGTGAGAAACTCATTTGAGAGCTATATATTGATAATAGAAACAGATTTGGAAAACTATTTGGAATTGGGAATGATTAGAAAATGAGTGTATTAAAAAGCACAGATGTCTACAGACACAGCGCAGACGCTTAAAAATAGGTGGGAATCAGAAGAAAACTACTGTAGAAAACAATTCAAGAGAAGGTCGGCAGGTGCAGACACAATAAGTGAAACTTATAATACCTCAATGTGAATCTGACTTTCGCGCCGCGTTAACCAATCAGGAGCTTGCTCTTGTGGGGGTGTGATTATGACGTAGCGCCTGTTGTTGGTGTCTCTGGGAAAAATCCACCTGCCGACACTGACAACAGTTCATCAAACTGGGCTCGGCTCAGTCAGGAGCACCGCTGAAAGCTTCCATCATCCAGGTTCAGTTTCTGGAGGAGTTAATGAGCTCACAGAGCTGGGTGCACCTCTGAAATAATCTAGTGGACTCAGATACAGCTCCAAACGAATCGACGCTGTTTTCAGCCTTCATAAAGCACATAAACACAGTTATTCTCGCTATAAAACCCCTGTTAGCCATTTAGCAATAAAGCTACAGTCACCAAGCCATAAACAGAAGCTCTGCCCATCACGCGAATCCGCGTCTGTTCTCAAGTCAATTTGACGCGCGAATGAAGCAGATTTGTACGCGCGAATGAAGCGAGTTAACGCAAATGTTCACGCGTCTATTTACGAGCGAATATCGCGATTTTGCCATGCTTGCCGCGTCTTGTGTGAATACAGCATAAGGAGATTTTGTCTGAAACAGGTACGACTATACAGACACCTTGGTGATCAGTGATCATAGAGATAACCAGGTGATCAATAATTCTTGGCTAAATTGCAACAGCAGTGGGAAAGGAGGAAAGTTTTTGTTAAAAGGTTTGGAAAAACCTGAGGGATGAGCTTGTTAAAGCCAATAGAGGCCATGACAAAAGTGGAGACCCAGCTACACAATCACAGAATATGTTTATCCACTAGTCATAGGTTTAACACTGATGTATATATTACAATTGAATTTAAAACAATGTAATATTTACAAAACTATAATTAAGGAACTAATTATTTCTTTGATAACTGGAAAGGAATATTTGAAGCAATCGGTTTACAATATACTGATGCCCTGTTTTTCTTGTTGAGGTCATGGGAAGTTGTTCGCTCTCCGTAGAATTGAACGGTCGCTTGTCTCTTTGCCACTGCGAGTCGCTCGTACTAGTGTGGATGAGGCTTTAGAGACCACAGCAGACCTCGATCAACTGTGAAGTGCTGCTATTGAAGCAATAAAGACTTTTCTTTACAAGGCAACTTTTCTCCTGAACATGTCCTGATTTGTTTGGCAGGATTGTCAAGAGGACAGCTGGAGAAGGCCTTACTGAGCTACTCAAGATGAAGGAGTGACTTTGGAAGAGATGATCTCAGATCTCTCCAAACTGGGCAGGTTTCTGTTGTATTTCATCCATTTAAGGCAATTCATGCTTCACTTTTAAAGACTGATCACAAAATGACCAAAGGCTACTGAAAAACATCTAAAATAACCAAAAACTTCAATGAAACTTTCATGTATTTTCTGCCTTCAGTGTTGATTTTCCCGCTCTTTTGTTTCAGTTGCAGAACAGCGCCCTCGTGTGTCCTCATCTGTCTACTGCTGCTGTTTATGTCTATTACCTTTATAACTTTCTTTCACTAAAAACAAAATGATAACAACATGTCCGTTATGTATTAAGATATTAACAATCATTAAATGTCGGGCATGTTTCTAGAATAAATAGATACTGCAACACTGAATTCATATAACACAACACGACACGACAACTGCAACACAAACATTGAGTGAAATAATTTGATTCCTTTTTCAATTGATGGTAATATATTCTTAGTTAACGTATATATACTTATTACGTTTTCCTCAAATTTCGGTGGCTTCATTTTGTCCTGTTTGTGTCTTAAATGGGTCTCAAATCTGTGAACATTATTGTAGCACAGTATCCACATCATACTGATTTGTTTTTTCTAGCCTATTTAATCTATTTTTTTACGTTGATGATCTTTACATTTTAATTTACACTATTTGTTAATATTTGTAGGAATATTTAGCTTTATCAAATCGACTTACCTGAAAAGTACTTTTCATCTGTGCATGAAGCAGCAAAGAAAATACTGAAAGAGTTAACAGCAGTAGAGTAGTAATTTGTTTGGCATAATTTAAATGTAATTTAGGGCACAACCCTATATAAATAAATTTTGTATTTTACATTGCACTGGAAAAAAAGAAATAGATGTTTTGTGAGGAAATTATGTAATTCTTCATGGCAATATGTTCAAGTCTGATTCTGGGCTAAATTTGGACCAAATTCAACTGACAATAAAAAATATTTTTCAACGTAGTTATTGGGGCTAAATCTGAACCAAATCCGACAGCCAAAACAAAAAAACACGTTGATATTTGGTCTATGTTTGGACCAATATCTGACGCCCAAAACAAAAAACACGTCGATATTTGGTCTATGTTTGGACCAAATCCGACGGCCAAAACAAAGACCACGTCAATATTTGGTCTATGTGGACCAAATCCGACGGCCAAAACAAAAAACACGTCGATATTTGGTCTATGTTTGGACCAAATCCGACGGCCAAAACAAAAAACACGTCGATATTTGGTCTATGTTTGGACCAAATCCGACGGACGAAATACAGACCAATTTTCGACGTCGGTATTTGGGCTAAATAAAGTCTATGACGGACCAACGTGATTTAGCCCAAAAAACGACGTCGAAACGACGTCTCATGCTGGGTGGGTAGAATTTATCTACGTACACATCTCTGTATTTCTTTAAACGTCTGCTGCTCTTTTGTACTCTCTGTTCATCAAACAATCATTAAAAATCGTGTTTTCAAAAAAATGAGCATCAAATCATCATTTCTGATGGATTTTTTGACAATGGAGACCGAAGTAATTCAGTTTCGAATCTCAGGCATAAATTACATTAAACTATATTCGGATTGTATGATGAGATTTGGCGGTAGAAGTGTTTCTGAGGGTTTTGGTGTTTGTAGAGAAATGTTTTCTTCAGGTGTGGTGTTTCCTCTGACCGCTGGGTGTCTCTCGGTTTCACTGTCGCAAAACGGTGACTACCCAAACAGGAATACCGCCGGTAAATCTAGATGGGATACAGCTGCGGATACTTACCTCAGTATAGCACAATTTATGCGACAACAAAAATTTTTACATTACTGTGAAGGTAGGGATAGACGTCAATAAAATACTATTTAATGGGTAATGTGATGAATAATACTCGGTGCAGTTGCTCTTTTTACATTAAGTGAGGGTAAGGTTGGTTAGACTTTAATAAAATATTTTTTAGTATATACTTATAAATATTTTTAGTATATACTAATAAATTGGTAATTTAATAAATATTATGAATTATACTTTGTATAATTGCTCTTTTTATATTTAATAATGATTTATATGAATAATACTCTGTAAATACTCGGTAAATACTCGGTAAAACTCGGTATAATTGATTTTTTTTACATTAATGTGAGGGTTATGGTATAGTTAGACGTTAAAAAATACAATTAAAGTTGTAATTTAATAAATAATGTGAATAATATTTTGTATATGTACAGTTTTTACATTAATGTGAGGTAGACGTTACGGATAATGATATTAATACAACACAGTATAATTGCTGATTTTACATTACTGAGATTGTTGGGGTAGGGGTAGACGTTAATAAAACACAATTTATGGGTAATTTAATAAATAATATTAAAAAATAAATGATTTTCGCTAACTTCCGTTAACAGCTGTATCTCTTTTAGCAACGACACCGCTCACTTTACGGCACGCACGTGTTTCCTGCGCTCTTCCGTGCCCTTCACTTCATCATCCCATCGCATCCAC
This sequence comes from Danio albolineatus, assembly GCA_903798035.1. Taxonomy (NCBI): domain Eukaryota; kingdom Metazoa; phylum Chordata; class Actinopteri; order Cypriniformes; family Danionidae; genus Danio; species Danio albolineatus. Next base: position 2,846,524 of record CAIGQQ010002490.1, read on the forward strand.
CGGCGATCACTGAGTAAATCTGCATTAAATCATGGTGAAACTGAGCAAAGAGAGCAAGCAGCGGCTGCAGCGGGTGTTCCAGTGCGGACAGTTCGTGATCCGCTGGGGTTTCATCCCCACCGTGCTCTATCTGGGTCAGTACATGAAACACATTCACTGCATGTGCGCGTGTCCTGTGTGTTTACATGCGGCATTAACTGAGCATTGTTTCGTTTAAAACGTATTTAGCATCCATAAACTCAGATATGACTATTACTCGTGTCATATTTGAAGCTAAAGATTTGAACACGCGAGTTTTCATTAGTATATACATAAATAAACGTATGTTAGGATGTATTAAAGCAGCATAAACACATCACAAGATTGAGAGCAAGTAGAAATGTTTCTTGAGCAGTAAATAATCATCAGGATTTCTGAAAGGTCATGTGGTATTTAAAGTACAACTGAAATCAAAACTGTCCATGTTGATTTTGTTTGCTCACATTACCAGTTTTGTGCTGAACGATTCATCTGTGCATGTCATTAAGACAGAACATTATTTGCATGATTGCAGATGTTTTATTTGGAAAAGGTGTATGGATCAAAATTGTGCGTGTTGTTCAATAGTTTCAGAAAACTTTCATGAGCCTTTTTTAATCAAATGTTAACTTGTGTGTTTTAAAATAATATTTATAGTGTGTGTGTGAGAATATATACTTCTACTACAAATATAATCACTATTATTATTAATATTGGCTGCAAAAAGCTCTAATTTTAATTGAAAAAGGTTTATTTCTCTACAATTTTTTTACAATTGTTTTTTGTGGATGATGTTTTTATAAATGCCAGGCCACAAAAAAAAAAAAAACAGCACACAAACACACACACACAAATTCAGTGATATATTGCTTATTATTATTATTATTATCATTATTATTATTATTTGTAAAAATCATGGTCAGAACTTCAGGCCATATATTTACACTCTTTATTTATACAGATTTAATGCATAATTATGCTCTGTAGCACACAATGGATACAAATCATTTTTTGGGGTCTTACTGTATTGTAGTGGTGTAACGGATCACAAATCTCACGGTTCGGATCACATTATGTTTTTTTAGTCATGGATCAGACCATTTTTTGGATCAGTGAAAAAGGAGGAGACAAATGTAATTTGCTTTTCGTTTATGTCAAAAACAGCGCTGCAAGACACTTGATTATAACAAACAGAACTTAGAAGCTGTAGTTTCATTAAAAATAAAATGAAGACATAATCAGCTGAATAAAAATAAATAGTAAAATATTCACTACTGTTCACTGTTACTACTGTTACTGATAACGCTAAATGTAGAAATCTAACATTATAATTTGTACAGCCCATATTTATTCTATTTTTCAATAAATTATTCAGTTATTCACTCATAAAACTTTGTTTCATTGCTAGATGATCATTTTTGAAGAATTATTCAGTGGCATATATTTGATGGCTGTTTGTCACCACCTACTGGTTAAATAATGTAATTACTGCCGACATTTTTCATTTTTGAGCGTCGTTAAATTAAATATATGATGTTGATTTTGATCTTTACCATAAACATCAGGGGTTTTATCTAAACTATAAACTGTTATGCCAGTACTGCTGTGTTATTTGACTGTAACTTCATAACTCACTCAAAAGACTAAAGACTCAATCTCTTTCTTGATTTTTGCGTTTTTCAAACTGATTTGAATGCAGCGATTCGAAAGATTAATAAACATATGCAGATCACCATCATTTATAATTTGTTGCATCGGTGTTGAGATCCCGATATTGTAATGATTAATCGTGCAGCTTACACTGAACGCATTAATGCAGGCTAAACGAGTAGTGACAGAAAACACCTTTAATAACCTAAGAAACCCTCCACATCCCGAATAACCCACCACAACTTCTTCCCTCATCATTATATTTTACAGGAAAGCCTAAATGCTTTCATACTTGTGATTTGATTGACGTAAGAGCCGATCTCTCTGTGATCGTTACAAATTTAGGTATAATCTACAAGTAATAAAAAGTTATTAGCCTATTCTGTCACGTGTGTTCCAAACCATGGGTTGTGATCCATATAAATCACTGATCAACCGTCATCCGTTACACCCCTAATATATACCATCAGTATTAAAGCTGTCAGTGAGAACAACATGTTCTCATGTTTATTTTAATTCATTAATTTCTCATCTAAATATTGCTCATCCTGCTGTAATCATTGGCCGTTAAGTCGTGATTAACGTCACTACAGGACAGTCTGTCAGGATGAGGGGCTTCTGGTATGCGTCTTTATTGTAATACAGGGTGACTGATTGTAAATAATGTTCATTTTGTTGCGTATTTGGGTTGGTTGAGCGTCTGAAGCGCATCACTTCCTCCAGCTGTGAGTCTTTGTCTTGATGGTTTTCACTGGTGGATGTTTGGCTCGGTGTTTTTAAAGCAGCGGCATCACTTTTAAATATGAAATGAGGAAATGTTGATAGGGACTCCACTATTGTAATCATCACTGCTCCACCGAAATTTGCCTGCCTGTGTATTTTTGGCATGATGGGAAATGTTGAAAGACGTCATAGTGTTTTGTTTTGGTGCTAAACGGTTTTATGTGGAAAAGCCCAGTGAGTCTAAACATGAGCATTTCTGGAGGACAGCTTTTACATCATAAACCTGCCTACATATGCAATATAGGCTGGAAAAAAATGAGTGAGACTGATGAAAAATTCTGTTTCTGGGTTTACTTGATAGTTATAAACTGGGTTTTAAAATGTATATTAGAAAAATGCTATAACTAAACAGTCTTAAGGCAGACTGTGTAAAGATATAATAAAATATATAATAACACATTTATAATTTGCTTCCTAATTAGGGCAGATTATTTTTGTTAACACTTGTTTACATGTACTTTGCTAAATAAATACAATTTCTGCCCTATTGCTATGTTAATTTCTAGTTATGCAGTATGCATGTTTTTTTAAATGTTTAGAAAAATATTGTTATTGATATAAATTATAGTCAAAAATAGTTTGACTGTACTTTTATAATTCAAATGTATTATTTACAGCAGGGGAGATAAGTATTGAACACGTCACCATTTTCTCAGGTGCCGTTGACTTGAAATGTTCAGATGTTGGTAACAGCCAGAGAAATCCATATATGCAAACAAAGCAAATCTAATTAGTTTACAAATGAAGTGATGCATAATAAAATGAATTGACGTAGGGAAAAAGTATTGAAAACATTAAGAAAGGAAGGTGTAGTTCGGCAGTGAAAGCCCAGACAGCAACTGAAATCTCTCAGTAGTTCTTCAGCAACCCTCTGCCCTTACTCAGTGTACATGAATATCAGCTGCTTCAGTCCAACATCTACATTAACAGATGATGAAGATGAAACCAGGGTGGACATTTCAGCAAGACAATGATCCAAAACACAACTAAGGAAACTCGCAGATGCTTTCAGAGAAAGAAAATCAAGCTGTGGAATGGCCCAGCCAAGCACCTGAGCCGAATCCAATAGAGAATACAAAATAAAGCTCAGATTTGATAGACGAGACCCACAGAACCACCAAGATTTTGACACTCTGTTGAAGTCTGTGAGAAACTCACACCTGAGCAATGCATGACTTCATTCTTCATATCAGATGCGTCTTTAAGCTGCCAGCACCAAAAAAAGCCTTTTCTAGAAAGTATTAAATACATTTAAGTAGTTCAGCACTTTCTCCTTGTGTCATTTAATTATTACACACAACTCATTTAATTTTGTTTTGTTTTATTTTTATTTTGTTTGGGTTTTTACCAAAATCTGCTTCAATTCCATGTCAACAGCTTATATAGAAATATTATTCCCCGGAAAAACATGACAATGTGTTCAATACTCATTTTATATTCTTTATTAGAGTGTTTTACATAGATTTGCATGAGTTATTAATGTTACTTATTTAATAATAACTTGATAAATATGGAAATGGCATATAATAACGATTATGATAAAATATTTACCTTAAAAACTAGCCAAACCATCTTAATTCCTCTCTTATTACACTTTTGACCTCTCATATAATCAGTAATGTCATCTTGCTGCTAGAAATAGGAGACTTAATTTTCTATATATTCATATAATTTAATTTTGCGATCATTTCACTATTTACAGTAGCACCCAGTTATAGCATATTTACAGTATATATAGGAAAACAACCCCCTTCATGATAACCCAAGGGTCTTATTCAATATGGGCTCACACTTGACCAATCAGAATGGTCACTGCCTACGTTTACCTGGACATAGGGGATCTAATTATTTGGCTTAATTTGAATAAGATATTATTATGATTAAGGTGTTTACATGGGTTGTTTTTTTGAATGTTTCTGTATTGAATTGGCGTTGGTTTCCTCCGGGTGCTCCGGTTTCCCTCACAGTCCAACCACATGCGCTATAGGGGAATTTGGTAAACAAAATTGGCCGTGGTGTGTGTGAATGAGTGTGTATGGGTGTTTCCCAGTACTGGGTTGTTGCTGGAAGGGCATACGCTGCGTAAAACATGCCAAAGTAGTTGGTGGTTCATTTTGCTGTGGCGACCCCTGATAAATAAGACACTAAGCCGAAGGAAAATGAATGAATGAGTGTAAAAGCGAGAGTGCAGTGAACTCTGTTGCACAATAAATGGAGATGAATCAGCTCTGACGTCTGAGTTCTTCAAGACAACTCATGGGTGATGCCTTAGTAAGTCCATTTCTGAATGAAAACAGGATGAAGCTCCCTCTCGCTGAAGTCACTTCCTATTCGTTCGCTTGCAATGCAGGATTTTTCGCTCTCTCGGCTCCGGATCTCCGGAGGATGTAGCAGTTTCATGATGAAATCCAATCAAATCATTCGAGAAGTTCTCCGTCAGTTCTTGAGAATGAGGAATCCACACAGTTCTCAAGTGCAAGAGTGATGTCCTCATCCTCCAACTCTGATGCAATCATGTTTTAAAGCAGTATCTGATATGTTGGTCAGCTTGTTTTTTTATGTAGATGGAAAAGAGAAGAATGATTCCATGTAAATGTAAACTTCGCCATAAACCAAAATAGCAAAACACTTTCTAGGTTTTTGTGTGTGTGTGTGGGCTGGTATTTTACAGTAGTGTAAAACCACTTATGTCCCTGTCAGTGTTTTCAAACTATTATATTTGATTTACCAAAGTCACACAAGTGACCATTTCACATCCGTCACATCCATAATGAAGCCTTTTCCTTATGAATGAAATAAAATAAATCATTTCTATTCTGTCGAGCAGTGGTCCTCAACCACCAGGCTGTGGACTGGTACTGGCCCTTGGATCAATTGCTACCGGGCTGCACAAGAAATCATTAATTAATTCTGTTTTATTTATTATTTTTTATTTTGAAAAATTAACATATTCTCCATAATCTCGGTCACTTTTAACCCACAAGCAGCAAAATGAGTCTGAAATAGACGTCTTAGGACAGTTTTACTTTTATAATTCAAGTGTATTACTTACAGCGGGTGAAATGCGTGTTGAACACGTCACCATTTTTCTCAGAAAGCATATTTCTAAAGGTGCCGTTGACTTGAAATGTTCACCAGATGTTGATAACAACCAAACAAATCCATAAATGCAAAGAAAACAAATCTACTTAGTTTACAAATTAAGATATGAGTAGGGCCAGACGGAATCTGCGGGCATTTTTTGCTATTTCTGTGGAGTATTTTGTTAAAAATCTGCGGATTTATGCGGAATGATTTTAGGCGTATCGTAACAAAAAAATTATATATGAAATAAAAAGTAATACCTTTTTAACTTTTTTTTAATGTTTACAATGCAAATCCAATTAGATCCACTTTATTTGGTAAACAAAGCAAGTCTCTCATAAAATCTCTACTAAAAGACAGAAAATAGTACTTTAAAAACTGTGTTGTAAATAAATTATGAATATTTTCATATTAGTCAAAACTGAATAAATATACATTTACACACATTTACCCAAGTTAATAAACAGAATCAATGATGGGCGCAGCTTCCGTGTGGGTCTAGTTACGAGTAATAAAGTGAAATGACGCCGGGAAAAAGTATTGAACACATGAAGAAGTGAAGGTGTAGTTCGGCAGTGAAAGCCCAGACAGCAGCTGAAATCTTTCAGTAGTTCTTCAGCAACCCTCTGCCCTTCCTCAGTGTAAATGAATAAATGTAAAAGAAAATGATCCAAAACACAGCCAAGGAAACTCTCAGATGCTTTCAGAGAAAGAACATCAAGCTATAGAATGGCCCAGCCAGTCCCCTAACCTGAATTTAATAGAGAAGACAAAATAAAGATCAGATTTGATAGACGAGACCCACTTATTTCATTGGACCCTACATAATGAAGTGACTAATAACATTGCATAAATTCAATTCAATTCAATTCAATTCACCTTTATTTGTATAGCGCTTTTACAATGTGGATTGTGTCCAAGCAGCTTCACATAGAAGGTTATAGTAAATTGAAAATGTTAGTTAAGTTATTAGTTAGTAAATTATTAGCTAGTATATAGCTGAGTTCAGTTCAGTTCAGTGTTGTTTAATATTCACTACTTAGAGTCCAAACACTAAAGAGTAATCCATCGGTGCGCAGCTCTAGCTGTAGTCTAGTCGCTGGAGAACTCGAGGCTCGTCTGTCCTTGGAGGGTCACAGGAATCCGTCTCTTGCTTGCTACTCCGCCAAGCAGCTGCTCAGGATACAGCGAGGTCCAGGGTTAAGGAGCCTTGGGATCGTCTCGTCGCGGGTCTTGGATCGCATCCGTGGCGCTGCATAGTCTCTGGGGGCCTCGGGATGAGTATCCCCAGTTGGAATAGAGAACAAAGAAAATAATTAGCGTAGCTGCAGTTCATAGTGTATATAAA
>CAIGQQ010002490.1:2868868-2880153 GCA_903798035.1 Danio albolineatus
ATTTAAAAGCAACTAGTTGACTTTACTTAACAAAGTGAGTAAACCCATTGATTTAAAAACAACTAGTTGACTTTACTTAACAAAGGGAGTAAACCCACTGATTTAAAAGCAACTAGTTGACTTTACTTAAAAACGTTAGTAAACCCATTGCTTTTAAATTGATTCGTTGACTTAAAAAAAGTGAGTAAACACATTGCTTTTAAAGCGACTAGTTTACTTTACATTAAAAATTGTGTAAACCTGTTGCTTTTAAATCAATTGTTGACATTAATATTTTTGTAAAGTGAGTAAACCTGTTGCTTTTAAAGCGATTAATTGACTTCACTTTTTAAAAAATTGAGTAAACTCATTGCCTTAAAATTATTTAAAAAGTGAGCTATTTGCATAATTTATTATAACGTAACATTTCCAAGTTACGACCGGTTACTTACATTATTACCCTATAGTAGAATGGGGAAAAACTGAGATTCAGATTTTCATAAAGGCCGTTTTTATTTCTATTTCTTTCCCCTCTCTGCTACCAGTTTTCCATTAGTGATCACTTTTGAAATGATTGAGGCGTTGATACTTTTGTTTTCATTTTATTTTCATACCGCGCGTCTTGTTGTCACAAAGGAAATTTGCTGTGTATTGACACTTATGAAAGAAAAAGGCATCTTTTCCAAAAATTTAACCTACTGTCTAAATAAAATAGGCAAAAAATATGGTCAAAACACACAATTGTTTTGTTAGACAGTGTGTTAAATTAGGATATTTTATGTGAATTTTTTTATTGCCAACAATTTGTGTGCAAAAACCTTTTAATACATTTCAGAAAATCCATTTTTTAAAACAAATCATATTTTAGATCAGTACAAATTACTTCACATTGAACATGAAATTTGGAAGAAGAAAAAGGATATTGTCTTGTAAATTATATTCCAATAATCTGTACTGACTGCTGAAATTTATTATTATTATTATTATTATTTTATTACTTATTTATTTCTTATAAGTATGCCCACACAGAATCTGTGCGTACAGATTTCTGCAGATTTTTAGCCCATCATTGAGTCTATTTATTTACTGTAAATGTGTGTAAATTTATATTGATTCAGTTTTTAAATTAATTTCAGTAATAATATTGACTAATATGAAAGTGTTCATTTGATTTATTTACAATACAGTTTGTAAAGTAATATGTTCTGCCTATTAGTTGACATATTAAATCCAGCTTTGTTGACCACTGGCTTTGTTTACCAAATAAGTGGATCTAGATTGCATTGTAAACATCAAATATAAGTAATATAAGTCTTATTAGTAACATAAAAATTGTAATTCTAGCTATAAAATGCTAATTTAACACTGTTTGACAGCAGTAAATGAGAGTTTTGACTTTGTGTGCCGGCTGGGTAATGTCATAAGAAGTTAATATTAGGTTAGATTTAGGTCGTGATGTCAGGTGACCAAAATTCGATGTCTAGCCGTCATCTAAAGGCAACGTTTTTTTGACATCCAATAATGACGTGGATATTTCGGTAGATTTTTTTGTTTGTTTTGGAAAATGACCAAAATCCAAAACCTAGCCATCATCTTAAACCAATGTCATATTGACATCAAATACTGACTAGGCATGGGACAATAACCGTTTTTAAGGTATACCGTGGTTTTCTGGGTATAGTCAAGGTTTTCTGTAATACCGTTCCTAAGGTATTATTTTATTCTCTTTTTTTTTAAATAATTTTATTTTAGTTTTTTAGGACAACAGCATCTCCAGCAGAAAAAATATCCAAGGATGCCGTTTTAAATTGTAAAGAAATCTGTTTTATTGAAACTAATGAAGACAGCAGAAGTCAATGATTTATTGTACTTATTTAGCCTGATGTTTACTGCTCCAAAATATTATAAATCTTTCAAAAAATAAAATATATTGTGTTCAAAGGGGAAAAAAGTTGTAGTTTTTTAATCCAAACATTTAAAAATAATATATTTTAGAACAGTAATCACAATACCGTGATGCTGTGAAACCGTGATATTTTTATCCAAGGTTATCATACCGTCAGGATCTTATACCGGCCCATGCCTAATACTGACATTTATTTGTCAGGTATGGCAACCAAAATCCAACGTCTGATAGACGTCATAGTGGTAACGTCCACACAACTTCAAGCTGTAATTATATTTATATTTGATTGATTCTTAGGTTGGACGTTGGACGTTGACGTCAGTCTGACGTTGGGTTCTGACGTCAACCCAACATTTCATTTCCAAACAAAATGCAACGTTCCCACAATGTTGAGATCCAACATCAATCTGACATTATGTTGATGCCCTGTGCCTACTGGACATATTTTGACCTTGTGGTAAATTGACCCATATATACATTCTAAAGGTTTTATTTCTTCAAGCACAGCTCTGATTGATTTCAAATAAACATATTAACTAATTTGCCACTATATTGTTATGTATATGTATAGTTAATTAAATTAAAATATAAATATTAATATTAAATATTAAAATATTCATATTAAAATATGTATAGACTGCATTACATTGCCTTGTACTGCATTTCGCTGCCTTGTACTTGTACATGTGTAATGACAATAAAGTTGAATCTAATCTAATCTAATTACTATCTTATATACATATATACTATATATATATATATACAGTTGAATTATTAGCCCCCCTTTACATTTTAGCAAGAAAATTTTGATGAAAATTTTTTCAGTATGTCTGATAACATTTCTTCTTCTGGAGAATTTCTTAATTGTTTTATTTTAGCTAGAAGAAAAACAGTTTTCAATTTTTTTAAAGACCATTTTAAGGTCAAAATTATTAGCCCCTTAAAGCTCATTTATTTTTTCGATAGTCTACAGAACAAACCATCATTATACAGTAACTTGCCTAATTCCCCTAACCTGCCTAGTCAACCTGATTACCCTAGTTAAGCCTTTAAATGTCACTTATAGAAGCTGTATAGAAGTGTCTTGAAAATTATATAGTCAAATATTATTTACTGTCATCATGGCAAAGAGAAAATAAATTAGTCTTTAGAAATGAGTTATTAAAACAATTATGTTTAGAAATGTGTTGAAAAAATCTTGTTCAACAGAAATTGGGTACAAAAATAAACAGTGGGCGAATAATTCAGGGGAGCTCATAATTCTGACTTCAACTATATATATATACACAGAAGCATGGGTTACAAAGATTTAAGATGTATTGCAAACTGCAGCACGTACAGTTTCAGAATCACGTCATTTTTTTTGTTACTCTAAGAAGCGCAAAGGCATTAGCTTTGCAAATCAAAGAAATGAAAGTTAAAAGTAACGTTCGCGTCTGTCTTCTCCTTTTTTTTTACATTCTGCTTTCTATAAGTGGCCTTCAGCTCGTTTGCATGTGTGCGGTGGTCAGATTTGAAGACCACAGTCCTGCATTTATCGAAGGCGGTTTGTAAAACTGAGGAATTCCCTTTTGGAGGGGAAAAATAGTACTGTTATGACTATGAGGAGATACTATACTTGAGTGTGGGCGACGTTAGATTACGCAATGGTGGAAGTTTCCAGGTTTTGCTGCAGCAAGAGGGGACAAAACGATGCCCTGCGTTTATTATATTTGGGCCTGTGGGTTTTTATTGAAGTGTAAGAGCTTTGGTAATAATCTTTTTGTGTCTTAAGTTGTAAAAGTTGACCATTTTAGCCTTATACATTCAGATTTATATTCGTTTCACCTTAAAGGGGTAGTTCACCCAAAAATTCAAACTTTTACGAGTTTCTTCTGTTGAACACAAAAGAAGATATTTTGAAGAAAGCTGGAAACCCTTGACTTCCATTGTAGGAAAAACAAATACTATGGAAGTCAATGGTTACAAGTTTTCAGCTTTCTTCAAAGTATCTTCTTTAGTGTTTAACAGGAGAAAGAAGCTCAGAAAGGGTTGAAACCACTCATGTGTGAGTAAATATTGAGTAAATTTTCATTTTTGGGTGAACTGACCCTTCAATTTTGAGTGTATCTGTGGTCGCCACAGTGGAATGAACCGCCAACTTATTTCAACCCATCACTGAGAAACACCCATAAACACTCATTCACAAGTGAGCTTGTGTTTAGCTTACCCAATTCACCTATACCGCATGTGTTTGGACTTGCTGGGGAAACCGGAGCACCCGGAGGAAACCAACACCAACACGGGGAGAACATGCAAACTTTACACAGAAATGCCAACTGACTCAGCCGAGGCTTGAACTAGCGACCTTCTTGCTGTGAGGCGATTGTGCTACCCACTGCGCCACCGTGATGCCCTATGAAAGACTACGTGATCCTAGTAATTTTGATTCATATTTTAAACAGTTACTTTAAGATTTAAAATGACAATTAATGAGAATCTGGACCACAGCGTCTTCTATTGTTCTTTTAAATAGAGTTATTGTGGGCAGGCCCGGATTAAGAACTCAGAGGCCCCTGGGCACATTGTCTTGTAGGGCCCCCAACCCAGCTGCACCCCTATAGTTAAAAAATAAGAATAATATAGTATTTTTTATCGAATTAATAAATAAATGTATTGCCCGCATTTTTAATATGAATATAAAATACATGATATCTAGTACATATATTTATAGTCTACAAAGATTTAACGTTTTTTTAAAGCATTTAAACCAGGGGTGCCCAAACTTTTTCATATGAAGGGCCAAAGACCAAATATTATTGCAAGCCATGGGCCGAAGGTAAATATACCAAACTGTATTATATTAAAGTTGCCATGGGTAATTTCTAATTTATTTCCTAATGTTTCAAAATAAATAGCAAACATTACTTTAAATCGTATTCACTAACGCTGTATAACTTTTTAAATTATAAACTTAAAAAACAAACAATCACATTGAGAACACAGTGGAGTTCAGTGCTGAATACATCAGTCAAGCAGAATCTGTCTTTGACTTGATTTACTCACCAGCTTAAACAAAATCTGATTCATTTACACCATTTAATTGAATTTATTCACTTAATTTCAGTTAGATTTTAATAATAAAACAAACAAATAGTTGCATTACATTTGAATCGACGATCTCCCCATCTATCTCTCTCACTTCTCAGAATGGGATGGCGGGCCCTAGTTTAAGCATCTCTCATTTAAAGCATACTTTGATTAAAAAAATACTTATAAAACTGGTGAAAATGAATGTTTTTAACATGTTTTGACGCGATCGATCATCAACCCGAATCCAGCGTCTGATGAACTCATTCTTCTTTTTGTCCCCATGACATATCAGCCTGGAAATACATTTGTTTCTAACAGAAAGGAAATATTTTTGTTTTAAAATGAAAATAATAAAAATATAAAGTCATAAGTTTAATAAGGTTTAGCCTATTTCACATGTGTATAAACAGCATCTAAATAGTTATTTTAAATATTCGATGGTGTTAAATGTTAGCGACATCTTAATAGAATTAATTTGTATTTACAATGAATACCCTTTAAAATATATATTTTTAGTGGACTTGAACAAGTATAAAACTGGTGAAAACGAATGTTTTGACGCAACATTAACTTTTAATTGAATCAAATTAATTCTATTAAGATGTCGCTATCATTTAACACCAGGTGGAAAATAACTGTTTATCAGACATTTAACAGATGTATTTTTAATCTGATATGTACTGGGGGAATAAAGAAGGATGCGCAATTGCCCCTGGGCCTGTGCCCACAATGCCCATTGGTTAATCCGGCTCTGATTGTGGGTTACTTTTGTAAATAGACATGTTGTATAGTCATTATTTTTAATACTCGAGGAAACGGATAAATAGTGGCGCTGAGCATTCCAGTGTATTGTATATAAAAAGCTATTTCCCCCGATTGTTCTGGAAATATCGCCTCAGTATTTCAAGTATGCTCGCTTGTTGAACTTGTGTTAAATAACTGCACTGTATCTAATTAATTACTCTGCTAACTGCTGCCAGATAACTAATTTTACATTGGCAAAGCACATATTTTGCCATTCTGCAGTTATTTCCAGTATCAGTGGGTGGTAATAAACGAGAAATCGGCATTTTGTGCCATCATGCAGCGAATGTTTCTTGTCATTTCATGCTTTATTTCTACGACATGAACCAGGGTAGCGAAAGTGGCCTACAGCGGAAACCACATTTGGTTCAGTCAGGGTGTGAGGAGTGATTCTGTGTAGATAATCGACAGGCCTGTGCATTACTTCCAGGAAAGATTTTGTCAGTAACCGCTTTAAAAGTGTTTCTTTTACTGGGAAATACTATCAGCAAATCATGTATTTACTCATTAAATTGCATTTTTTACATTGCAGTTATGAGGAACGGACGTGAATGTTGTCTGAAAGGGATCTTCAAATGTGGAGTTTTAGGTTGCATTAGTGCGCTAAATATTTAGGTTTGGTGTCATTCACCAACAAAACCAAGTTGATCTTGATGGTTAAAGAGATGAAAATGAAAATTAACTCTTACTCAAGTGGTTTTTAGGAGGTTTTTTCTTCAGATGAACACAAAATAAAGTATTTCGAATAATGCTGGCAAAAAGCACCCAATTACATCCATACTACAGTGTAAACCCCAACAGTCAACTTTATCAAATGAAATGAGTGTAGTTAACTCTAAATTGGTAAAAGTTAATTCTACTCATTTGAAAAGAGTTTTGAGCTCAGTGTTGAAGGTAATGAGTTAATTAAATACCTCATTACTTCAACTCAAATGGAGCAAGTGCACAGGACTCATATAGATTAGTTTTTTTTAACTCAAATGGTTTGTAGCAATCAGTTTCCTCAAACGGTTTGAGTTGCCTTATTTTACAGTTGCCTGGTTTTACAGCACTCAGTTGGGTTAAGTTCTCTTCATTTATTGGGTTTTACTCACACTCTAAAAAACACGGTGTTAAAACTACCCTAACTGGGTTGTTTTTAACCCTATTACTGGATAAATATAGGACAGAACACATCAGGGGTTAAATTAACCCAAGTAATTGGGTTATTATTTTTAACCCCAAAAATGGGTTGTTTTTTCTACCCAATAATTGGTTATTTTTACTTAAATAACAGGTTCGTTTGACTTTAATTAATAGGTTATATTTTCAAATGTAATTTTAGCTTTCTTTTAAAATCATTAACCACATAAAAACAAACAAACAGGTCAATATTGTATTAGCTTTATTTATTTTTTGTTCCATCACATTTGTTCAGCACATTACACTCTGTAAATACACTTTACCTCAGAGATCATGCAAAACTACATACAAATCATGAACTGCATTCAAAACTATTCGTTTTATATTTATGGGTTGCTCATAAACATATATAATAATAATATATTTATGTGGCATCGCAGTCAGCCCCTGCTGGGAGTTGATTTGACCCAAGGAGCTGGGTTGATGTGCCTGTGTGGTGCTAGGGTTGCATTGATTCAAGTCTTAGAAATTATTACCCAGAAAATAACCCAAGTTTGGGTTACATAGCACAACCCAAAAACTACTCAAGACTCTGAAAATAACCCCCCAAAATTACCCAAATGCCTCAACCCAACATTTGGGTAGAAAAAATAACCCCCGATTTTTTTAGTGTGCAAATTGCTTCATTTACTCAAATGGATTAAGTTCACAGTACTCATTAGGATTAGTTTTTAAACTTAAATGGTTACTTGCAATCAGTTTCCTCAAATGGTTTGAGTTACCTTAATTTTTTCTGTTTTACAGTGTAGGAACAAAAAAATACTATGAAAGTCAATGTTTTTTCAGTCCTCAGTATATCTTCCTTTGTGTTCAACAGAAGAACTAAAAAAAAAAAAACGTGTGAAGAGTGACTAAATGATGACAAAATGTAATTTTTGCATGAACTATCACTTTTAAATAACGAAACCGCAGGTTCAATTCGCCCTCCTGTGATTTATTTTCCTTGTTAAATATTTGCTAAATGATGTTGAACAGATTCAGGAATTTTTCACAGTATTTGCTATAATATTTTTTCTTCTGGAGAAAGTCTTATTTGTTTTATTTCGGCTAGAATAAAAGCAGTTTTTAATTTTTAAAACCTATTTAAGGTCAATATTATTAGCCCCCTTAAAGCAATATTAGTTTTGGATTGTCTACAGAACAAACCACTGTTACACAGGGACTTGCCTAATACCCTAACTTTACTCTGATTAACCAAGTTAAGCCTTTAAATGTCACTTTAAGCTGAATACTAGTATCTTGAAGAATATCAAGTCAAATATTGCAATGTGATTGGACGCTGACAACAGAGGGACGAATACAAATGCAGGGTTTATTGAACAGAGAATAGTCAGGCAAGCAGTGGTCAAGAAAGGGGCAAACAGATGTATACAGGAAATCTAGAGTGGTCGTCACTACACAGGTGAATGGTCAGCAGGCAGGCAGCAGGCAACGTAAACAAACAAACAAGACGATGGTCAAAACTCGACAAAGCAAGGCAGTAAACGTGTCGTAATCTTAACAAAGACAGTATAACAAGACTCAGCACTGATGTGTGTGTGTGCTGTGTAAACAGTCCTGGTAATCAGTTCATGAGCAGCTTCCATGAGTGTGTGTCATCTACCGAATGAGGAACAGGTGCGTGTGAGCGGTGCATGACTGGAACTTGTAGTCCATATATGGGTAGATTTGTAGCCCTTTAGTGATCTGCGTGATTGAATCGCTGGTGATTGTGACAATTATGATGTTCTGTCATCATGGAAAGGATAAAAAAAATCAGTTATTAGAAATGAGTTATTAAAACTATCATGTTTAGAAATGTGTTGAAAAAATATTTCCGTTAAACAGATTTTGGGGAAAAAATATACAGGGGGGCTAAAAATTCTGACTTGGATATACTGTATATACAGACAAGGATAACATTTTTGGCACCTTTCAATTCTATCCTGGCCATTTTCATTAGTTTGCCTTTTTAAAAGCTTCTGTTGAAACACAATTCGAAAGCAATATCTGATTTGCTATATTTATTGTACATAAGTGAATTTTTTTGGTCCCACTTCATATGAAGCAGCCTTAACTACTTTGTACTTGCATCAAAAAATAAATACAGTGTACTTATGATTTATTCCAGAATACTTGTAGTGCTCTTGAGGTGATATATGGATAGGTTTGAGACAGGTTGAGTGGTGTGTGTAGGTTTTAGAGCGTACGGCATGTGTCAAATGATTAATTTCAGTGTCAGTACATATTAGTTAAGGCCACGTAATTCAAAGTTGGGATTTTTTTTCAGTTTCAAGTTATTTGGGGTATAGTTTTTTCCCAATTATCCATGTCTGTATATATTTTAAAATTCAATTTGTAATTCTAACAAAGCTAAACATGTTTATATCAGGTGTCAGTATAAGCCATGAACTCGGAGAAAAGACTTTTCACAGAAACACTTTGCGAAACCATAGATGTGCACCAGAGATAGGCTCTTTTTTCTGCAGAAATCCAGCGTATGAAGTGTGATCGTGTGGGTGTTTTTAGGCTTTTCACAAACTGGGTTTTATTATTACTGCCGTTCACCGAAGATCACCAACCACACACACCAGTCACTTATAGCAGTTCACCAAACAATGAAACTATCATCGTTTGCTCACCTTTCAATCTCGTTTCAGTTTCTTTCTTCGGCTGAATGCAAAAATATACCGAAGAATGATGGAGAAAAAGGTTGCACTGTCGCCTCACAGCAAGAAGGTCACTGGTTCGAGTCCCGGCTGGGTCAGTTGGCATGTCTGTGTGGAGTTTATATGTTCTCACAGTCCAAACACATGCGCTATCGGTGAATTAGACGAACTAAAATGGCTGTATGTGTTTTCCAGTGCTGGGTTGTGCTTGGAAGGGCATTCACTGCGTAAAACATATGCTGGAATAGTTGGCGGTTCATTCCACAGTAGCGATCTCTTAAATAGAGAAGGAAAATGAATGAATGAATGAATGATGGAAAAAAGAAACAGCCATTGACGTCCATGGTATTTTTGTATTCCTACTATGGACGTCGATGGCTGCTTTTTTCCAGCATTCTTCGGAATATCTTCAATTGTGTTCAACAGAAGAAAGAAATTCAGTGTGAGTAGATGATGAGGCATTGTTTACTTCTGTGTGTACTGTAGTATATTTTTAAGACAAGAGCAAAATACATCGGAAAAGTGAATCAGCAATAATAAAAATAGCCTCTGAGTTACATTGCATGGAAGGACTGAGCAACTGTAGGCTTTTCCATCATGAGCAAACAACATGCAACACTACATCCGTGAGGCTCCGTTTTCATGTTTAAGGGGTAGTTCACTCAAATGTTATTCTATTTACTCACCTTCAAGTGATTCCAAACCTATATGAGTTTATCTCTTCTGTTGAACACAAAAGAAGATATTTTGAAGAATGCTGAAAACCAGTAACCATTGACTTCCTTAGTAGTTAGTGAGCAAGTAGAGAGAGTAAATGGTGACAGAATTTTCATATTTGGGTTAACTATCACAATCATCTCTTCCTGTGTTGTGTAGAAATCTCTGAAGTTGCAGTGTGCAAGTTTTGCTGAGTGAAGGATTTTCTTGGATTGTGCCACTGGGAAATCTCCGGCTGTGCCCACATATGAAACTGTCAAGTGAAATGACGACATGCGGATGTGAAAGCAGTGTTAATAATTTCGTAGATTAAACATTTTCGTCATCAATTATGCGACAAACAAGTTTCTCCCGATGAAAACTACATAAAAATTAAGCAATGATGATGACAACTATAATAAAAAATAAACTGACTATCGTTGACTAATAAAAACACGAATGCAAGCAATAATTTAATTAACACTTAAAAATAGGTGGCACGGTGGCTCAGTGGTTAGCACTGTGGCCTGACGGCAAGAAGGTCACTGGTTCGAGTCTTGGCTGGGTCAGTTGGCATTTCAGTGTGGATGTTCTCTCCTTGTTGGCGTGGGTTTCCTCCGGTTTCTCCCACAGTCCAAACACATGCGGTGTAGGTTAATTGGGTAAACAAAATTTGTTGTAGTCTATGTGTGTGAATGAGTGTGTATGGGGGTTTCCCAGCACTTGGTTGCATCTGCTGCATAAAACATATGCCAGAATAGTTGGCAGGTCATTCCGCTGTGTTAACCTCTGAAATAGAGACTAAGCTGAAGGAAAATTAATGAAATTGGCCATAGTGTATGAGTGTGTGAATGAGTGTGTATGGGTGTTTCCCAGTGCTGGTTTGCAGCTGTAGAGGCATCAGCTGCCTAAAACATGCTGGAATAGCTGGCAGTTCATTCCGCTGTGGAGACCTCTGAAATAAAGACTGAGCTGAAGAAAAGTGAATGAAATTGTCC
>CAIGQQ010002490.1:2894569-2904740 GCA_903798035.1 Danio albolineatus
GAGAACAGCAGGTGTGAATGGCACTCGTGAGAGAAATTTGAGATCTGAAAAAGCATACATAGCGGCCTCTGGTGGATTTACGTGAGAACAGCAGGCGTGAATGGCACTCGTGAGAGAAATTTGAGATCTGAAAATGCATACACAGCGGCCTCTGGTGGATTCGTGAAAACAAAAACTGCAAAAAACATAGCTCCTGGGACATATTTGGCTCTCTCCAGAAATGTATATAGGGGTACATTTTCAGATTGAGCCTGGTTTGGAATTATTAGTCCGCCTGTGTATTTTTCCCCAATTTCTGTTTGACGGAATGAAGATTGTTTTCAACACATTTCTAAACATAATAGTTTTTTTTTTAAATAATAATTTTTTTGTGGTTTTCACCTTTATTGATAGGACAGTGGAGATTGACAGACAGGAAAGTGTGGGGAGCAGAGATAGGGGAAGGATCGGCAAAGGACCTCAAGCCGGGAATCGAACTCGGGTCGCCACGAGCACCTCAGTGCTTTGTGTCGACGCACTAACCACTAGTTTTAATAACTAATTGACCCAGCCCAGCACATAATATTTGACTATTCTTCAAGATACTAGTATTCAGCTTAAAGTGACATTTAAAGGCTTAAGGTTAATTAGGCAAGTCATTGTATAACAGTGGTTTGTTCTGTAGACAATCGAAAACAAATATTGCTTAAGGGGGCTGTTAATATTGAGCTTAAAAAAATGTAAAACTGCTTTTATTCTAGCCGAATTAAAACAAGTAAGACTTTCTCCAGAAGAAAAAATATAGAAAATACTGTGAGAAATTCTTGCTCTGTTAAACATCATTTGGGAAATACTTGAAAAAGAAAATTCACCGGAGGGCGAATAATTCTGACTTCAACTGTATCTTTGCTTGCTCTGAAAGCATCCTGTAGAATTTATCTGGCAGATTTCGCCACAGATTGAGCTCCGTTTCAGTCCCGTCATGCGCTTCTGAGCGTCAGGGACGTCTGCCAACCTGTGTCACGCTGGCAGTGGGTGTTAATGGATAACAACCGCAGGCGTCCACCATCACGAACACATGCCAAAGCATCCAAACAGTCTGTGTGTAATCAGAGACCTGCTTCTGATTCTGACCTTGATGGGGGAAAAGTGACCTCAGCATCAAAATAATCATTTGTAATTAAAGCAAAAATCCAACTCTGTGCAATGTTCATTCATTCTCCTTTGGCTTAGTCCCTTATTTATCAGGGGTCACCACAGTGGAATGAACCATCAACTATTCCGGTATGTTTTACACAGCGAATGCCCTTCCAGCCGCGACCCAGTACTGTAAAACACCCATACACATTCATTCACACACACACACACACTGTTACGCTATGGACAGTTTAGTTCATCCAATTCCCCTGCAGCGCATGTGTTTGGATTAGAGATGCTCAAACTAGGGCCTGCGGGCCAAAGTTGGCCCAGGGTAACCTTTAATTTGGCCCGCCATCCCATCTGAGAAGTGAGAGAGAATGATGGGGAGATTGTCGATTCAAATGTAATGCAACTATTTGTTTGTTTTCTTATTAAAATCTAACTGAAATTAAGTGACTAAATTTAATTAAATGGTGTAAATGAATCAGATTTTGTTTAAGCTGGTGAGTAAATCAAGTCAAAGACAGATTCTGCTTGACTGATGTATTCAGCACTGAACTCCACCGTGTTCTCAATGTGATTGTTTGTTTTTTAAGTTTATAATTTAAAAAGTTATACAGGGTTAGTGAATACGATTTAAAGTAATGTTTGCTATTTATTTTGAAATATTAGGAAATAAATTAGAAATTACCCATGGCAATTTTAATATAATACTGTTTGGTATATTTACCTTCGGCCAACGGCTTGCAATAATATTTGGTCTTTGGCCCTTCATATGAAAAAGTTTGGGCACCCCTGGTTTGGACTGTGGGGGAAACCGGAGCACCCGGAGGAAACCCAACACGGGGAGAACATGCAAACTCCATACAGAAATGCCAACTGACCCAGTTGGGACTTGAACCTGTAACTTTCTTGCTGTGACACAACAGTGTTAACCACTGAGCCACCGTGTCGCTCACAGTGAATATATGCACTCAAAAAAAAATACATTTGATGTTTGTTCAAACTATTATTTAAAATGAGCTGAAACAACTCAATTCTTGAGTTTTTTGGGGGGACAACTTAATTGTTTTATGTTCAATCCACTTAAATTCGTAATAAACTAATAAGTTAACTTAATTTTTTCATGTTGTCTCAACATAAATCGATTTGTTTGGAAACAAGCATTATTTTACAGTGAATATCCAGCCTGATCTCACGAGGAAACCTAAGTATTTTACAGTGAATATCCAGCCTGATCTCACGAGGAAACCTAAGTATTTTACAGTGAATATCCAGCCTGATCTCACGAGGAAACCTAAGTATTTTACAGTGAATATCCAGCCTGAACTCACAAGGAAACCTAAGTATTTTACATTTTGCCGGTTTAGTGGCTAATTCGTATGAGTTCAGTACGAGTACAATTTTAAAAAGGAGGCGTGGCACTCAACCCCACCCCTAAACCCAACCGTCATTGGTTGATGAGCACATCGTACGATTGTACAAATAAGATTGTGCGAATTCATAAAAATTAGCCACTAAATTAAACAGTCACAAATTGCTGTGAGATAACGTTGGAATATCAGACACCCTCAATGCAGTGTTACAATTATAGAGAATCTGACCCACGTCAACACGGGGAAAACATGCAAACTCCACACAGAAATGCCCAGCTGGGACTCGAACCAGCGACCTTCTTACTGTGAGGCGAAAGTGCTAACCACTGAGCAACCGTGCCGCCCTCAGTTATGTCATTTTAAATGCAAAGATGACATTTCTCTATGCAACATCACAACTAGTCTTCATCATGTCAACTTGACACTTGTTCACAAGACAACAAAAATTGTCATAAATCAGTCATAAACATGAATGTCATAAGGGATTATATGTGTCATGAATATTTTTCTGTTCATGATTTCACTATATTTCTCTTTAAAATGTCTAAATTTAAGTGTCATTACCCTGTCAAATACACTTTAAGAGCATCATTAATATTTAATTAAATTTTAATGACAAATTAAGCTTGTACCACTGTAGTAGAGGGAAAAATATTAATGACGCTGTTGTGAAATTCATGACGTATTTATAATGGCTTCATGACATTCATGTTTATGACAGATTTATGACAAGTTTTGTTCTCTTGGTAACATCGATTTTATTTCCCCAGTTCCTTTTTTAAATATTTTAACATGTTCATACACATTTCCATGTGGCAGATTTACATAAACCAACAAGCAAACAAATGAACAAACTAAACAAAAGGCTACAAAGGCCATATCACCTCTTATACTAATCTTCTAGTAAAACATTTCCAACTCCACCACCTTTTAAAAACAACCCAAACTCTATATCAAAGATCCATCTCTTACAGCCAACGGCCTATATTTGGTGTACATACTTTTGATGATTAAAGAAATAAGCTGTTTCGCTTAAATAAATATACGCTCCTTCATTTTCAACTTAATCACCTTGGGATATATATAAAATAAAAAATTAAAGGAGACATTGGTATATTAACCTCAAGAATCTTTTCTATCATTTCTTTTACCCCTTTCCCGAAGTTCTGTATCCCTTAACATCCCCATATACAGTGATACGGCGTTCCTTTAGGGTCCCTGCATTTCAAGCAAGTATCAATATATTATATTTATGCAATAAAACTGGAGTTATGTTTATCCTCATCAACCGGTCACCTCATAACAATCAATGCCAACTTTGCATTTAAAATGACACAACTAAACAAATCACACTTAATAACCGATGTAATATTTCAGCCTTCATCACAGTGTTGTTTTTCTCATCCTAAAATTACGACTGATTTTATTAACACGATTACACAGCGCTGAAAAACAGATGCGTGCTATATAGAATCAGCCTATGAACACCAGTCTTAAGAGACAAACAATCTGATCAATACTTTAACACAACGCAATATAACGTCCCAAGAAACGCCGCAGACCTGAAAATCAATTCATTTCTATTGACGTGAACTTCTGAACACTGCTATTGATTTCATGCTGATTCATTAGTTCAGACGAGTGGGTCATAGTGGAGAGTGTCCTTATGTAATGCCAAGGACAGATCCGTGTTCCTCTTGAACGTACGAAATGACATTCAATAGTAATGTTTGTAATATTAGTCACTTAGATATTAAAGTTTATAAATCATTCGACCACACTGTAAAAATCCTGGTTGCCTTAAGCTGAATCAAATGAACCTTATGTCATTTGAACTTACATTATATTAAACCAGTGGCCACCAAACTTGTTCCTGGAGGGCCGCTGTCCTGCAGATTTGAACTCCAACCCTAATCAAAAACACCCGAACAAGCTAATCAAGGTCTTACTAGGTATACTTGAAACATACAGGCAGGTGTGTTGAGGCAAGTTGGCGCTAAACTATGCAGGACACCGGCCCTCCAGGACCGAGATTGTTGACCCCTGTGTTAAACTGACTTAACTTATTAAATACATATACTTAATGTATTAAACTTATACTTAATGTATTAAACTGACTTAGCTCGCTTAACTTATGAAAATTAAGTTAGAACATAATTAACTTAAAGTAGTTCAATAAGTTACAATTAGGACTGATGGAATCTGCGGACATTTTTTGCTATTTCTGCGGAGTATTTTGTTAAAAATCTGCGGATTTATGCGGAATGATTTTAGGAACATCATAACAAAATAGTTATTATATAAAATAAAAAGTAATACCTTTTTAACTTTTATTTGATGTTTACAATGCGAATCCAATTAGATCCACTTTATTTGGTAAACAAAGCAAATCTCTCGAATAAGATCTCTACTAAAAGACAGAAAATGTTAGTTTACAAATTGTTTTGTAAATAAAACATGAATATTTTTAATATTAATATTTTCATAAGTTTTCAGTGAACAATATTTGTCTAAAATCAGGAAAGCTAGGCTTCTGTGTGTTTTATGTTAGTGTGTCCATGTTTTGTGTGTGTGACCATGTTTGTGTGTGTGTGTGTGCGCGCAGCTTGGGAAATAATTATTTTTATAAGTTAGATAACCTCTTTTTGTGGAAGTATCTGAACATAAAAAAAATACATTAAATACACTGAAAAAAATATTCAAGGATGATATTTTTGTTGATTTTGTTTTAGTGATTGTAAGCAATTTATTTGGGCTGAATTTAAACAAACAAATTGATTTTAACATTTCTAAATTTAATTTGTTTGATTAAATTTAAAATTTTTAAAATAATATTGCAGAAATATTTTATAACAATGTAAATAAACAGAATATAAATAAAATGTATTTTAAAATCTTAGTTATTCTGCTACAAGATTTGTCTATAAGCAAATGTCCTCCTTATAGCCAGCCTTCTGTGTGTTTTTATGTGAGACCATCTGCGTGTCTGTGTGTGTGTGTGTGTGTGTGTGTGCGCGCGCGCTCGCTGGGTGGAGCAGCAGTGTACGGCAGGTCTGCTCTCCTCTCTCCGCTTGAGCGGCTCATTGCGGCGGCTGGAGATCCATCGGGCGGCGGAATGTCGCTCCGGGCTCCGTGTGTGTGAACAGCAGGTGGAGGAGGAGGATGATGATGATGGAGGAATCCGACAGCATCCCCTGCACCGCGGAGGACGGACTCCTGTCGAGCTGGAGGTGGAACAGAACCGCCAGGGACCAAGTCCAGATCAAGCAGAAGATCCGAGATCTGCCCGGATTATTAAAACACGGACTGAACCTGCGCAAAAAGAGCGTGAGTTACCAATGCGTGATGAAGAATGTGTGTGTTTGTGTTCGTGATCAATACACCCCCGTGTCCACCATCACCGTCTGCCTATAATGTGCACGAACCTGAGTTTTATTAGAAATTCGGATTTATTTGCGCGTGAATGCTTTAATATGAATGTCATTGATCACGAAGGAGAGGCTGTTATGGGTTTATTTTATTGTCAGAACTGGTATCTAAGGCAACAGAGATCCACACACACATACACCAGCAGGTACACAAACGCACTCACACACCTGCTGTAACTTCCTTGCACGAAAGAAAATATGCGGTTCCTATTTGATTAATATTCTTTGCAATATTTCGCCAAGTTACCATGGCAACCGTAGTTTCAGTCAAAGCACAAGTGCATCAGAATCAAGAGCTTTATATGTTCACACATACGAGGAATTTGTTTTGGTGACAGAGCTTCTACAGCGCAACAGAATTACAGAGACAGGACAAAAAACAGATAATAAATATATTTAAAAATAGAAGTAAGTGTTAAATGCAAATATATAAATTGACAAGTGTATGTACAGGCGTTTCACTATATACAACGTTATACGTGCAGCTGTTATATGTGCAAACTGGCATGTAAAGTGTGTTGTTAAGTAAGTGTATGTGTGTGTAAGAGTGTATAGCAAGTAGTGATGTTGGTTCCACGATTATTATCATCAAGTGTTCATGAGATGGATTGCCTGAGGGAAGAAACTGTTTCTGTGTCGGGCTGTTCTGGTGCCCAGGTTCTGTCGACCTGAAGGTAACAGTTCAAAGAGGCAGTGTGCTGGGTGTGAGGGGTCCAGAGCGATTCTGGCAGCCCTTCTGCTCGCTCTGGATAAGTACAGTTCTTGGAGAGTAGGGAGGGTTGTACCAATGATTCGCTCAGCAGTCCGAACTATTCGATGTAGTCTTCGGAGGTCAGATTTGGTAGCTGAGCTGAACCAGACAGTTATTGAAGTGCAGATGACTGATTCAATGATGGAGGTGTAGAACTGTTTCAGACATTAATATGGGATGCTTTGAAAATATTCATGTCACTGTGGCACGAATAACACTCATTGGTGGCTCATTTACAACGTTTATTTATATTATGATAATGCTTCAATGTAAAGTGTGTTTAACAGCTTAATAATATGTCAGTGAGTGTGTTTACTAGTATTGTTTTTTCTGGACATTGTGCTATGATATGTGCTTGTGTACCATGCAAATATCATACTAGGTCAGAGTGAACTGTAGGGGGGAAAAGCTGATAGGTTGTTTGTTATTATTTTCTGTGAAAATGGCTTGGTTCCTTCATGTTGTCACAATACAAATCGATTAAGTTACCTTTATTGTGTTGGCAGATTTAATTTTAAATTAAATTTAGTTATGTTGTCCATAAAAATCTTTACGAATTGTGTTAGTTGAGCTCATTTTAAATAATAAGTAGTTTAAACAAGCAGCAAAAGTCTTTTTTTGGAGTGAATATGAAATATTGCATAAGGGTTTAACTGTGATATCAGAATGCAAGCTTGTTTTTATATTAATGAACCAAGTTTATATGTGAAGTTGTGTATTTGAACAGCTTAATAATATGTCAGTGAGCGTGTTTACAAAAACTATTGTTGTTTTTTTTTGACATAGTGCTATGATTTATATGACACAATAGCATTTCCTGAACTTGTGTACCATGCAAATATCATACTGATTCTGGTCAGAGTAGGAAATAAACTGTAGGGAAAAAATCTGATAGTTTTAATTGTTACTAATTTCTGTAAAAATTGCTGGGTTGCACACAATTCCTTCATGTTATCACAAGACAAATCAATTAGGTTATAATCCTTTTTGTCAAATATAAGTAGATTGGACATAAAACAGTTATGTTGTCCACAAAAAACCTTAAGAATTTTGTTGTTTGAACTCATTTTAAATAATAACTAGTTTAAACAAGCAGCAAAAGTCATCTATGGAGTTGATATGCAGTATGGCATAAGGGTTTTACTGTTATATCAGAATGAAAGCATGTTTTATATTAATTATGATAATGAACCAAGCATATATATAAAATTCTGTATTTTAACAGCGTAATAATATGTCAGTGAGTTTAAAAAGAAACAGTAGGTTTTATTTGGACATAGTGCTATGATATATGACACAATAGCATTTCCTGAACGTGTGTACCATGCAAATACCATATTAATACATTCTTACCATTTTGGTCAGAGTGTGCCGTAGGGAAAAAAGCTGGTAGGTTTTTAATTGTTATTAATTTCTGTAAAACTTACTGGCTTCCACACAATTTCTTCATGCTGTCAAAACACAATTCAGTTAAGTTACCTTAATTGTTTTGACAAATTGAAGTGGATTGAGCATAAAACAGTTATGTTGTCGACAAATGAACCTTAAGAATTGTGTTGGTTGAATTCATTTTAAATAATAAGTAGTTTAAACCAGCAGCAAAAGTCATTTTAGAGTGAATACGCAATATTGCACAAGGCTTCTACTGTTACATCAGAATGCAAGCATGTTTTTATTGTAATTATGATAAGGAACCATGCTTATATGTAAAGTTGTGTATTTTCCTATAGTCTGTTTACAAAAAGTATTGTTTATTTGGACATAGTGCATTTCCCAGAGATGGGTTGCGGCTGGAAGGGCATCCGCTGCGTAAAACAAATGCTGGATAAGTTGGCGGTTCATTCCGCTGTGGCGACCCCAGATTAATAAAGGGACTAAACCGAAAAGAAAACGAACGAATGAATGAATGAATGAATGAATGGACATAGTGCTATAATATCATTACCTGAATTTGTGTACCATGCTAACCATTCTGGTCAGTGTACTGTAGGGGAAACAAGCTGATACAGTAGGTCTTTTTTTTCAATTTGATTAATTTCTGTAAAAATGCTTGGTTACAATTTCTTCATGTTGTCACAACACAAATTAATTAAGTTATCTTAATTGTTTTGACAAATTTAAGTCGATTGGACATAAAACAGTTATGTTGCCCACAAAAAGACTTAAGAATTGTGTTATTTGTAAATAAGTACCCAGCAAGTGTTTTTTGTTTTTAAAAGATGTCTAATTGATGTCTAATAGAAGTCTAAACATAGTCGTCCTGGCCAAAACAAGGCTAAATTTGGGCTGTCAGTGAAAATCTAATAAAAAAAAATCTAATAGACTAGACTAGTCGTCAAATAAACAGAAGTGCATGATACACATATTAAATCTGTCTATTTGACGACTAGTTTTGGGCTATTCTTAGATGTCGCTGACAGCCCAAGTTTAGCCTCGTTTAAGCTACGTTTAGATGTCTATTAGATGTCTATTAAAAGTAGTTTGGGTAGTTTGAACAAGCAGCAAAAGTTATTTTGGAGAGAATGTGCAATATTGCATAAGGGTTGCGAGGATGTTCGGAATCTAGTTTGTGTAAATCTATGCTATTTGACCATTATTTAATCGTGGAACCATCAACACAGTACAGTTTTTGTGGACTGTAAGGAAAGAGCTGATATATATTCTGTTTATACACTCCTAACACGACAGAGGGGCTATTCAGCGCCTCAGAGGCTTGAAAACAGGAATTGTTGCTGGTTTGTGTGTGTCTCATTTGTGTAAGGCTTGATTAATTGTGAGGATGTGAGGAAGATCCACACTGATCAGACTTTTTGTTGTTCTTTCAGAAATGTGCCTCATGAGTTCTCTGTTTGTTGCTTGAAAACTGCAGCATAAATATCACATAGCTCTTCGGGGCTTTATCTCTTTGTCTCTGATGTGTTTCTGGAGAGCGTGAGGGTTCTTATACGCCTGCGAACAGAATGTTTGGTTCGGGCTCATTTGACTCAATCCATCCGCCCCGGGGTGATTAGAGAATTAAAAAATGAAAGCCTTATTAGTACTGAATGAGAAACAAATATTACACTCCTGACATTTGTTTTGTGTTGTGCGGCTTTCACGGCAACTATTAGAGCTTCATTTGTTGAGATCTACATGCAAGCACAAGCGAAATAATATAGAGGATTTTTGAAATATTTACCAGAAATGTATATGCTACCGGACAGAAGTCTTGTCATCGATCCCAGTTGTAAGAGCAACAAATAATAACTTGACTTCTAGTTGATCATTTGGGAAAGTGGCAGAAAGTGGATGTGATCTGTTGAGCTGCATCCCAATCATCACAAATACTGCAGAAGACCTGAACCTGTATGAACCCAAGATTCTCATGGAAATCAGTCAAGTTTGGTGAAGAAAATAGAATGGTTTGGGGTTACATTCACTATAGGGGACGAATCATTTTGACTTTAACTTTAAAGGTTGCTAAGGTTTTCTAGGTGGTTACTAGGATATCATAGGTG
>CAIGQQ010002490.1:2926773-2944409 GCA_903798035.1 Danio albolineatus
CTATTGGTCAAAAACATATTCATATATGTCAAATCAGCATTATTTCCGTAGTGTTTTACACTTATAGACCATATTTCGAAAAAAAAAAAACATTTTAAACACTAATTTTTCTGGAAGAGCATTGTGCGATTCTTAGTATGCTTTATGCAGGTTAGTGGGTTTGACAAACCACATGTAGGAAAGATTCTCTCTCATTTCCGTATGCTCAGCGGAGAACAGTTTAAACTAACTTAGACTTGTCATAGCATTTATATTCTGCTGATCTCTAACGATTTGAAATGCTTCAAAAGTAGTCTCTGTGGATAATAAAACATCTGCTTAATGAATAAATTAGTAAATGTATCTAGGCCTGTCACAACAATTAATATATCAACTTATCACACAACACATGGACATGACCTCAATCAGTTTTGGTGATGCAATATATATCATCCTTACATAAATAACAATTCTAGCAACATTTCAGCTTATTGTGCAACATCTCGATCTCTATTAGAGGTGTCAGTGTCAGTATGGTTAAATAAACACTGTAGAATTCACTATAAATTACTATAGTATGTTTTAATGTGGGTGTCTGACAGCTGAAAATAGATCTGGCAGCAGATATCGCAGCCTCGGTTGCTCATTACCTTGCACTTTTGGTTAACATTTATTACTATTTATTTAGGATATGCATTTTCATATTCTGATTCCAGTGCCTCATTATTAAACCGACTAATTAAATGAAATAATCTTAAGAATGAATATGATGTGTTCTTCGGAAGAGTGTATTTGGTTTATGATGATATTATATTGTTATTCTGGCATTATATAATGGCATATAATGGTCTTAAAATGACAAATATATAATTTATTGAAATATTTTTGGCGTAATATATCATACAGCAAAAAACAAATATTTTGACAGGCCTAAATGAAGTATACACTTCATTACTTTATAGATCCAATACATGTGCAGTGCACTAGTCTCCATGACCGTCTTTCATTGGGATGCAGCAGGAAACTGATCACACTCCTGACATTTTGGTTTGGTTTTTCCCCTGTTAATCCTGTTTAACTGCAAATCATCCGCATGGAGGCAGGAAACCAAGTGTGTGTGTTTGTTTTGCATGAGTGTGTGTTTGTAAAGGATCACGTAAATGAGCTTTAGATGTGTGTTTATGTCATGTTTAGAGATGCCATCTGTGCTGACCTTGATACTAGAGTTTTTTTTGTTTGTTATACGGTACCATTCACAAAGTTGGTGTGTTTTTTTTAAATAAATGGTAACACTTGAGTTTAAAGGTGCCATATCCTGCATTGGTTTAATAAGTTAAATTGTTTTCTGATCTACGTAGTAGGTTTATGGCTTCGGTAAGTAAAAAAAATCTTCAGAAACAGATTAGTAGGCTCCTGTATTATGCCATAAAATACTCCTAGAATCAGAAGGTCCATGATTGACCATATATGGTTTGTGTTGTGAATATTAATGAGCTCCGCTCTTACAGACACACACACATAGCACGGACAAATATAAACCCAATCAGAGAAATGTTTAACCTAATTTGCTCACCAGATCTGTTGTGGATAAAGGCTAGATTATAATTAGACCTGACAAAAGCGAGTGTAGAGATGTAACGCGTTGTATTTTGAAGGTATAGTCAAAGAAAACAGCAGGACTTAGTATCCACCTCTGCATGAACAGTTGAGCTGAGTGATTTGCCATGATTCAGCAGTCTACGCGTGTTTGTTGAAATCTATGCACCAAATTTCACAATAAACATGATAAATGAACAAAAGATGTATCTAAATGGGGCTTCACGGTGGCGCAGTAGGTAGCACGATCGCCCTACAGCAAGAATGTTGCTGGTTCGAGTCACGACTGGGTCAGTTGTCGTTTCTGTGTGGCGTTTCCTCCGGGTGCTCCGGTCCAAAGACATGCGGAACAGGTGAATCAAATAAGCTAAATTCTTCATAGTGTTTGTGTGAGAATGCAAGAGTGTATGGGTGTTTCCCAGTGATGGGTTGTGGCTGGAAGGGCCACAACCCAACCCAAAAGACAAAAGAAAATGAATGAATTGAATGTAACCAAACATACCTCATGCGTCTTCGGAGTGGAGATGAATAAATGTGTTATCTGTAAATCTTGCGCTTTGTGTTCTGCACAGTAAATTATTTGGGGCTTATGTTTTCAAAATAAAAGTCCCACAAACATAGTAAGTGAAATATACACTTAAAATAACTAAGGAAGGGAAAATGATCACTGTTGTATCATTAGAAAATGTTTGGATTATCAAATGCAGCCTGAGGCTTGCATATTAATCATTTCAGAATAATTTTTTAATGGAATTTTAATGGACAAATCATGGAATTTACATGAAAATGAGGAAACAGTGTTGTCTGAGGCTCACAGTATGTCCATTCTCCAAATACTGATCTTTTATTATTCTACTATACCTCGGTATACCCAGATTTGACATGATTCAGCAGTCTACAATGTGTTTGTTAAAATATACGCATCAAATTTTTCAATAAACACAATAAATTAGCAAAAGATGTAACCAAACATACCTCATGCCTCTTCAGAGTGGAAATGAATAAATGTGTAATCTGTAAATCTTGCACTTTGCGTTCTGCAGTCGTTGTCTAGTAACGCAAAAAAAAAAAATTTGATCTCACGTTTTCAAAATAAAAGTCCCATATACATAGTAAGTGAAACATGTTCTTAAAATAACTAAGGGAAGAAAAGTATCACTGTTGTATCACTAGAAATGTTTGGCTTATTAAACGCAGCCTGAGGCTTGCATATTAATCATTTCACAATAATTTTTTATGCTTTTAGAGCTGCTTATGAGTTGGTGCGCTCTTGATGTCGCTGCTGCTCATCAGGTCTGGATGAATGACCTAAAGTAGGCATACATGCAAATGTGGAGGACGTTGCCTGTTAGTCTCATCATAGATTGTTTTGTCTTTTGATTGGCTCGTTGTTCATCAGGGTTTTACACTAATGAGGAAACAGTGTTGTCTGAGGCTCACAGTATGCCCATTTCAATATACTGATCTTTTATTATTCTACTATACCTCAAAATACAGAGATTTTCATTATAGGGCACCTTCTAAGGACAAATTCTCACTATTAACTAGTACAGAAGACAAATCGGGAGCTAATCGAACAAAATAACTTATGATAACGGTCCAAAATTAGTACACCCAAATTTACAGTATATAATAATAAAAAAGTGCGACATGCTGGTGCAGTAGGTAGTGCTGTCGCCTCACAGCAAGAAGGTCGCTGGTTCGAGCCTCGGCTAGGTTAGTTGGCATTTCTGTGTGGAGTTTGCATGTTCTCCCCGTGGTCGTGTGGGTTTCCTCCGGTTGCTTCGGTTTCCCCCACAAGTCCAAAGACATGCGCTATAGGTGAATTGGGTAAGCTAAATTGTCCATAGTGTATGTGTGTGAATGAGTGTGTATGGATGTTTCCCAGAGATGGGTTGCGGCTGGAAGGGCGTCCGCTGCGTAAAACAAATGCTGGATAAGTTGGTGGTTCATTCCGCAGTGGCGACCCCTGATTAATAAAGGGATTAAGCCAAAAGAAAATAATTGAATGAATGAATAAATGAAAAATATTGAATAAAAATCCAAATAAAATTTTTAAAAGGAAGTAAAATAAACGAGGAACAAAAAAAAACGTATAAAGTTTTATTAAAATGTTGTAATTTGTAATAAATTTTTCAATATTTTTGAACAGAATCAACAAAAACCTTGAGAATTATTACCGTCTTTTCAACAGTACTGTACTGCTGCATACTGCCGTTTCTCTCAAAGCAAATCTAATTTATTCCTCTAAGACCTAAAGGAAGTTTGCATGGTCATATCATTGAGTTTTATGATTTGCATTCAGCATTGTTTCCCTGAACAAACCTGATCTCTCCCTGTCTCTCACGCTCTCTCTCTCTCTTTTTGGGTCATTGTGTCAACTTCAACTAAGCCTCAAATAGATTAAAGCATTATGATTGGCTTGACTGTGTCTTTGGTAAAGATGATAGGATTTCGAACGTGTCCGTCCCATAATGCTTTCATCTCTTCCAGTGTGTCTGGAACTGTGTGTGTGTGTGTTAGCGGTGAAGGGCGAGGCTGATATATCGTAGAGAGATGTGAACCGCTAGATTCAATCTGAACAGACAGTTGATGTCATTTTCGGGAAGGTGAACATGGGATGGCGTCCCCGTGTCCACGGCAGCGTTTTTTTCTTCATTCTTCTTCTTTGACGGAATTGGAAGTGACACAGCTTGGCCTGGATGACACCAGACTGTGGGCTGTTCGATCCCGTTCGGCTTCACGGAGCCGCGTTTCGACCCCAATCAGCCAGAACCCCTTCGCTTCTGCGTTTCTCATCAATTCAATTCAATTCAATTCAATTCAATTCACCTTTATTTGTATAGCGCTTTTACAATGTGGATTGTGTCAAAGCAGCTTCACATAGAAGGTTATAGTAAATTGAAAATGTCAGTTTAGTTATTAGCTATTAAATTATTAGCTAGTATATAGCTGAGTTCAGGTCAGTTCAGTGTTGTTTAATATTCACTACTTAGAGTCCAAACACTGAAGAGTAATCCATCGGTGCGCAGCTCTAGCTGCAGTCTAGTCGCTGGAGGCTGGAGAACTCGAGACTCGTCTGTCCTTGGAGGGTCACGGGAATCCGTCTCTTGCTTGCTACTCCGCCAAGCAGCTGCTCAGGATACAGCCTGGTCCAGGGTTAAGGAGCCTTGGGATCGTCTCGTCACGGGTCTTGGATCGCATCCGTGGCGCTGCATAGTCTCTGGGGGCCTCGGGAAGAGTATCCCCAGTTGGAATAGAGAACAAAGAAAATAATTAGCGTAGCTGCAGTTCATAGTGTATATAAAGGGGATGCGTGGAGCACATTCGTGCATCATACCGCTAAGTGATGTATTGAGTGTATGCTTTACTAAAAAGATAGGTCTTTAATCTAGTTTTGTACTGTGAGAGTGAGTCTGAGCCCCGGACATTGTCAGGAAGGCTATTCCAGAGTTTAGGAGCCATAAATGAGAAGGCTCGACCCCCTTTATTTGATTTTGCTATTCTGGGTACTACTAGAAGCCCTGAGTTTTGAGATCTTAGAGAGCGGGTTGGATTGTAGCGAGACAGAAGGTTGGTTAGATAAACAGGAGCTAGATTATTTAATGCTTTATATGTAAGAAGTAATATTTTGAACTCAATACGAAACTTAACAGGCAGCCAGTGTAACGAGGATAAAATTGGGGTGATATGATCATATTTTCTAGACCTGGTAAGAACTCTGGCGGCTGCATTTTGTACTAGCTGAAGTTTGTTAATAGAGGATGCTGGGCAACCAGCGAGCAGAGCATTACAGTAATCCAGCCTGGAAGTCAAAAAGCATGAACTAGCTTTTCTGCATCTGAGATGGATAGCATACTTCGTAGCTTAGCAATATTTCTCAGATGAAAGAATGCAGTTTTTGTGATATGGGAGATATGGCTTTCAAAAGTTAAATTGCTGTCTAATATGACACCCAGATCTTTAACAGTAGAGCTAATGCTAACTCTGCATCCCTCTAGTTGCAGGTCGAGTTGTGCGATCTGCTGTGTACAGGATTTAGGTCCTATAAGTAAAAGTTCAGTTTTGTCTGAGTTTAAGAGAAGGAAGTTGTTGGTCATCCAGTTTTTAACATCTTTAATACACTCAGTTAGTTTTGATAGTTTAGACGTCTCGTCAGGTTTAGTAGAAATATATAATTGAGTATCATCAGCATAACAGTGAAAGCTGATCCCGTGTCTTCTAATAATGTCTCCCAGGGGCAGCATGTATATTGTAAACAGCAAAGGTCCTAAAACTGATCCTTGAGGCACCCCATACTTAACTGGCCTGACTTGTGAAGGTTGTCCATTAATATTCACAAACTGGTAACGATTAGTTAAGTATGACTTGAACCATTGTAAAGCCGTTCCCTGGACACCTGTAGAGTTTAAGCGATTTATGAGGATATTGTGGTCAATTGTGTCAAATGCGGCACTAAGATCTAGCAGGACTAACAGCGAGATGCACCCTTGGTCAGCAGCTAATAGTAAATCGTTGGTTATTTTCACTAATGCGGTTTCTGTACTGTGATGAGGCCTGAAACCTGACTGGAACACCTCAAAAGCATTGTTCATCTGCAGAAAGGAGCATAATTGGGCAGAAACAACTTTTTCTAGTATTTTAGACATAAATGGAAGATTTGAAATAGGCCTATAATTAGCTAAGTTGCAGGGGTCCAGTTGTGGTTTCTTAATAATAGGCTTAATAACAGCGAGCTTGAAAGAGTTTGGAACATGTCCTAATGACAAAGAAGAGTTGATAACGTTAAGAAGAGGTTCTCCTATTACAGGTAGCAATTCTTTCAGTAATTTTGTTGGAATTGGGTCTAGCATACTCGTAGCTGGTTTAGAACTATTTATAATTTTGTCTAGCTCTTCCTGTTCTATGTTCTCGAAGCACTGTAGGCTAATTTGGTTCAGTGGAATGTTTACTGGATCTGAAGTATAAGGCTGTACAGAGATTTTAACATCTATTTTTTGTCTAAAGCCTTCTATTTTATCACTGAAAAAATTCATAAAGTCTTCGCTACTCATTTGCGGTGTGATATTTTGTTCCAGCGATGACCGATTGTTTGTTAATTTAGTAATGGTGTTGAATAGAAATCTAGGATTGTTATGGTTATTTTCTATCAGTTTACGGAGGTGCTCAGCCCTGGCGGATTTGAGGGCCCTCCTATAGCTGGACATACTGTCTTTGTACGCAATTCTAAAGACCTCTAAATTTGTTTTTTTCCATTTACGTTCCAAGGCACGGGTTGCTGTTTTGAGAGCGCGCGTGTGACTGTTATACCATGATGTAGTTTTATCTTCTCTAGTCTTTTTTAATTTGATGGGTGCCACAGTATTTAGTGTGCTAGTAAAGATGGCATCCATGCTGCTAGTTATTACATCGAGGTCATTTGCATTTGCAGGTGCATTTCGAAATAAAGAAAGATCAGGCAAGTTATTTGCGAATTCCTCTTTGGTAGACGGAACGATAGATCTACTAAGGCGATGTATTGGTGCGGATCTGCTAATGTCAGGTAAACATAGCTTGTAAAGTAAGAGGTAGTGGTCCGTAATATCGTCGCTTTGTGGTATAATCTCTACATCCATGACCTCAATTCCATAAGAGAGAATTAGATCTAAAGTATGCTTTAGACGATGGGTGGGACCAACAACATTTTGCTTTATCCCAAGGGCATGTAGTAGATCCATAAATGCGAGCCCTAATGTATCGTTGGCGTTATCTATGTGGATGTTAAAGTCTCCTACAATTAGTATTTTATCAGTTTTAACTAGTAAGTCAGAAATAAAATCAGAAAACTCTTTTAGAAAATTGACATAGGGTCCTGGGGGTCTATATATGGTGATTAAAGCGAGAGATAGCATTTTATTCATAGTATCCGAAAGCATAACATTAAGCGCCAATACTTCAAAGGAGGTAAACATAAGTCCGTTTCTCTGATTAACATTAAGAATACCACTAAAGATTGATGCAACTCCACCACCACGACCAGTTTGACGAGCCTCATGCTTATAAGAGAATCCTGGAGGAGTTGCTTCATTTAAACTAATATAGTCATTTTGTTTCAGCCAGGTTTCAGTGAGACAGAGTGCATTAAGATTGTTATCTGTTATAATGTCATTTATGATAAGTGCTTTAGGTGCTAGTGACCTGATGTTCAGGAGACCTAGCTTTACGATATTTATATTTTCATTTTTTGGTATTTTTTCTGGTTTGATTCTTAATAGATGTCTTCTAGAGCACACAGTACGCTTATTTCTTGGTCTAATAATACGAGGAACAGACACAGTTTCTATGCGGTTAGCCGGACATGCATTATTGTGAATTAAGTGGGATGAAGAAGGGTCTATATGGCTAGAATGTGGATTTTTTGAATGTTTACTTACTAGTCAGACAGAACGAAGCGTCCTGGAGATGTTGTCCGACAGCAGATCAGCTCCAGCTCGACTGGGGTGCAGCCCGTCAGCACGGTAGAGCCTAGGACGCTCCCAGAAAAGAAACCAGTTATTGGCAAAGAGCAGTTTCTGTTCTTTACACCATGTTAATAGCCATTCATTCAGAGCAAAAAGTCTACTGAACCTTTCACTTCCTCGGCGGTAGGTAGGTAGCGGTCCAGAAACGATGATCTGCGTGGAGGGCGCGGTGCGACGAACCGTCTCGATCAGGCTCCTGAAGTCCTCCTTCAGGATCTCCGACTGTCGCAGCCCGGTGTCGTTCGTCCCCACGTGGAGGACGACGGCACCGATGCTCTCGCCAGCGGTCAGGATAGCAGGAACCTGGGCACAGAGATTCTTAATGCGGGCACCGGGAAAGCAGTGAGTGCGTACTTTGTTACCTTTAGTGGAAGCAGCGCGGACGTGGCGAACGATGGAATCACCGATGATCGCCACATCGCGGCCCGTCTCGCGGAGGGGGGCGAAGCGGTTCTCCGTGGAGATCTCGAACGGGGGAGCAGGAGACGTCCTGCCCCGGGACCTGGCAAGCACCTTCCGCGGCTGCACCCAGGGGCCGTGGTAGCCGGGAGTCGGCGTGAACGACCCCTGGGCGACCCGCGTACGCGGTGCACTGGGCCTGGACAGAGAAACACGCGGGGTTGAGGTAGACGGAGTGTTGTGATCGTATTGAACACTTACCTCAGATGAGCGAGACGCAGCGCCGGGTGCAGCGAGCGAAGCCCGCCGCTCCCGTAGCTGCGCACGCTTCATCTCCAGATCTCGTATCAGCTTCCCGAGATTGTCGAGCTCCCGATCAAGCAACTCCATCGTAGTTTCTCCTGCACACAAAAGCGACATTGAAAAGGGAGAGGAGCAAAGCCAGTAAGTGGGTAAATGAGCGAGTGAAGGAAGCCGGTAGCTTTTGCTGGCTAGCGGTGCTAGCAGGCTAAAGCTACAAGCAACAAGCGGATGCTCGAGAGACACAACGTCATCACCACAGTGTATTAAAGCTGAAATGAGATCCTCACACACAAGCCAACCAAATGAGATCAAATAAAAAAAGCTCATGCACGTTTGATATTACCGCAGTGCAATCTTCACACATTTCGGAATCAAAGCATCGCTGCAAGAGAAAGTACATAGTTTACCTGCGCTCCAGCAGGGGATCGCAGTCTGGATGGAATTTGATTATAAATTATGTATGTTTTTCTTTTTCTTTTACAGTATAGTACGCTGAGAATAAGTTGGTATCATATTTTCTGTTGTGCCATCATTGCACACAGACACTAACAAACACAATCTGTTTATTATTAGATTGTTATAATTGTAATATAATAATCATAAGCTTTATATACTGCTTTTATTTAGTCATAACAGACTGAAACAATCATATGATAATCAATGAACAGAACAATAGACACATGCATATTCAAATATGTGAAACACTTTGTTAAACAAAGATGCAGCACCTTCGAAATTATATATATATGAAGCAAAAGAAAATTTGCATATTGTGAGAACATTGTGACGTGAAGTAGTTGTGGATAAAGGCTAAATTACAATAAAACTTCACAAAAGAGAGTGAAGGAGATATATCGCATTGTATATTGAAGCTATAGTCAAAGAAAACAGCCAGGACTTTTGATGACAGTAGAGCCGAGTGATGTGACACTATTCAGCAGTCAAATTTCCAATAAACACGATAAATTAACAAAAGATGTAACTATGCACCGGAGGCTGGAGAACGCTGGATGTCAGTGAGACTTGTCTGTACTTGGAGCGTCACAGGAATCAGTCTCATGCTGTCCACTGCTCCATGTACCAAGCAGCTGCTCAGGATGCAGCCTGGTCCAGGATTATGGAACCTTGGAATCGTCTCAAAATCGTCTTAAAATGGCCAACTTTACAGCAGAAAAAAGGTCTTTACAGCCTGATACAAAGTGTGATTTTGGTTCATTTAGCTAGTATTACCCTTCATGACAACTGTGAGGGGGGAATTTTTTTTATAACTCATCCGTTTTCTTTATATTAAGTTATATTAAGTTTGCATAATTAAGGGCGTGGCCACTTCAGTGACAGCTAGGTCTCGCTGATCGCCGTCACTTCACCTCAGCTGATTCCGGCTGTTTAGCCACTGATCTCTGCATATTAATCATATTTTTGTTTTGTTTTATGTGGCTTTACACAGTCAGCTCAATTACATGAATGACCACGTTATCTGTGTCTGATAAAAGTAATCTTTAAAGATCATTTAAATAAATAATAATAAATATTATTCATTTATTTTTGTAATAAATAATAAACAGATTTTATTGTTTTAATAATAATTAAACAATTAATAAATATAATTTATTCAATCATATTTATTTAAATAATAATGAGTAATGTTGTTAATAATAATAATAAAGAAAAACATTTATATATTTGTGTAGTGATGATGTACATTTAAAATAAATTTGATCTAGAAATAATGGTTATTCTAAAAAAGGGTTAGGATTGCATAATATTACTCATTCTTTCAATTTCCTGTGGCTAAGTCTCTATTTCAGAGGTCACTACAGTGGAATGAACCGCCAACTATTCCAGCATATGTTTTACACAGCGCATGCCCTTCCAGCTGCAACCCGGTACTGGGAAACACCCATACACCCTCATTCACACACACTCTCATACACTACAGCCATTTTACTTTACCCAATTCCCCTATAACGCATGTGTTTGGACTGTGGGGGAAACCACACCAACACGGGGAGAACATGCAAACTACACATAGAAACGCCAACTGGCCCAGCTGGGATTCAAACCAGTGACCTTCTTGCAATGAAGCAACTGTGCGAACCAATGAGCCACCATGCAAATTCAAAAAACTCAATGTTTTCGAGTACAGTAACCGTATCTACCAGCTGCCAGCGCTGGTTATGGGATTAACAATACTGTACGATCAATTATTTACGTTGTATTGAAAACCGTCAGTGTTTAGCCACATGCTGCCTTTATTACATACAGTACTAGCAAAACATACAATATAATAATAATAATAAGTGTGTGTTACTGCCATAGCTATTGTGTGTTTGTGCTGGTCGTTTCACTGCTGTGTCTTCAGCAGAACTGAAAATCCCTGAAGCTACAGGAGTGACGCTTTCAGCCAAGATTGTTTGGATACAGCCTTCCTTTCAGCCTCCTACACACACAAACACACACACACACACACCTTACTCTGAACAGCTCATTTGCATGCCATTTGAATTTTATCTCCAGCTCTGGTGAAACTAGTAAAGGTTCTGGGCTGAATGAGCATGCATTTGCTTATGAGTGTGTGTGTGTGTGTTTATGTCTGTATTTGCCTGCCTTTGTGTGTGTGTGTGTGTGTGTGTGTGTGTGTGTGCATGACTCATTTGGAAGTGTCCGCCATTACGGATCTCTCCAGTCAGATGAGGAGATGAGAGAGTGTCAGTCTTTATGATGAATGGAGTGAGAAGGAGAGAAACTTTGGCCCACTTTTCTGTCTCACTGGCCCAGTTTAAACTCTGTGATATGGAGGATGAGTTGAGGTTTACGCTGCACTACTGCTTTGTCCCAATTTGGGGCCTTTTTTGTGCTTGTGTTGTCGTTTATGTTGATGCAATCTGTTCTACACACACTTTTTAAATGCCCAATGGAATTGCACAGCATATTTAGCATGTATACTTAATATTTACAGAAATAATGCATATTAGTGTAAAGTAAACTACATATATATGGAAATAATGCATATTTAGCATGTAGAATACTAAATATATACTAAAATAATGCATATTAGTATACTAAATATATTTTGAAGTAATGCATATTAATATACAGTATACTAAATATACTCTAAAATAATGCATATTAGTATACAATGTACAAAATAATGCATATTTTGTATATACAGTATAGTTAATATATACTAAAACATACCAAAATAATGCATATTATTTAGCATACAGTGTACTAAATATATTATAAAATATTGCATATTAGTATATAGTATGCTAAATATATACGAAAATGATGCATATTTAGCATATAGTATACTAAATATATACTAAAATAATGCATATTATTATACAGCTTACTAAATATATTCTAAAATAATGCATATTTTATATATATGCATTATACTAAATATATACTAGATATAAAATAAATAGGTTCTAAAATAATTTATATTTAGTATATACAGTATAGTAAATACATACTAAAATATATACCAAAATAATGCATATTTAGTATACAGTATGCTAGCTATAATCTAAAATAATGCATATTTGGTATATAGTATGGTTAATATATTCTAAAATAATGCATATTAGTATACAGCATACTAAATATATTCTATAATAATGCTTATTTGGTGTGTGTGTATATATATGTGTATATAAATAACACTTTATTGCCACTATTGTGATATTATCCGCTATTAAAATAATGCATTATTTAGTATACAGTTTACTAAATATATTCTAAAGTAATGCATATTTAGCATAAAGTATAGTAAATATATTCTACAGTAATGCATATTAGCATATAGTATACTAAATATATTTTAAAATAATGCATATTTAGTATAAAGTATACTAAATATATTCTTAAATAATACGTATTAGCATACAGTATACTAAATATATTCTAAAGTAATGCATATTAGTATACAGTATACTAACTATATTATAAAATAACGCATATTTAGCATACAGTATACTAAATATATTCTAAAGTAATGCATATTAGTATACAGTATACTAACTATATTATAAATTAATGCATATTTAGCATACAGTATACTAAATATATTCTAAAGTAATGCATATTAGTATGCAGTATACTAGATAAATTCTAAAGTAATGCACATTTAGCATACAGCATGTGAAATATATTCTAAAATAATGCATTATTTATTACATATTGAGTAAAAAAAACAAGGTTTTAAGAAGAAAATTATTTTTGTTAACACTTTATTGCCACTATTACCAGTTTATTACCTGTCTAGTATTAAGATATTGGGTGTTTATAAGTACTTATTAATATTACTTGTATTATTAATACTTATTATAATACAATAACTTATGAATAATATTCTGCATCTTATGCAATTCATAAACTCAACCATTACCTTAATAACTATTAAAAAGATAGTGATAAGCAGCAAATTAGGAGTTTGTTGAGCTAAAAGTGAAAGCTAATTGATTTAAAAGCAATAATCGCACCATTCAATTAAGTGACCCAATTATTAATGTGTTTTAAAAATAGCAAAGCTTTAATTGGGATAATAATCTATAATAAAACTTCAAGATTTTAACTTTATTTTATATTAAAGAAGTATAAAATAAAGTTATTATTATTATTATAGTAGTGTTTTACACACACACACGTTGCTTGCCATTTCATTTTCCCAGCAGTTTCAGGCTTAAAATTGTTTATTGGATGATCTTTATGGGTGTGTATTCCATTTTTTTTTTGCTTTAAAATACAGAAAACACAAATATCCTGTAATAAAAACGAATAACTAATAAAACTAATGCAATAGCTATGAGGAAGGTTAGCGTTAGCCGTACTGTGACTGAAGAATCCTATGCTAAATAAATAAGTGAAATAAAGAATGAATGAATACAAAATATAGCGTTACGAATGTAAATGTTTGTTTTGATCATGAATATAGCTAAACAATTATCTCTTTGGTCCATCAGACCCTTAATGTTACACTTGTATCTATGCTAAAACACAATTTGAATTTAATGTACAGCATGTTTCAGAGCTTCTTATTGTATGTAATGCTGTACACCACCAGCAGGGGGCGGAAGAGTGTAGGGAGGTTTTTAGGTGATATACTGTGCAGTAGGTGTATACTGTACTGTGCTATTGTACTGGCCTATATGTCTGTATTTACAGTATGCACGATGTACTGTATACTATGCACAGCGTGTGTATTTTCTACCATAGACCTAACCCACTACATTTGCCAAGAAGTGCAGTATGCAACCAGAACACACAGCTTGGGTACTGCATCCCACAATGCAATGCACTTGACTCGACCTTCTCTTTTCAGAGTTTTTTTTACTACTTTATTATTTTTTTTAAACTACACCAATATTAAGAGGAACTAAACTATTATTTAATCCCAGATGGTGTAGTATTATTAAAACACACTTTCCTAAATCAACTTCAGATTATAGACCGCCCAAAAAATACACATAAAATATAGATAATACATCAAATATTTGATTTCAGACACAATAATGATCCAGACAGTCTGAATTTACAGTACATATTATAATATTAGCATGCAAAGGCTGAGGATAGTTTCTACTGCACGGTACTTATAGTATATATACACAGTATAGCACTTATAGTATATATACACAGTATAGTTTGCTAGTTTCAGATGTAGTACACTACTATTTATGGGAAGTGCTCTAGCATACTATAAGCAGTGCACTAGTATTCATTTGTAGTACACTAGTATTTATATATTATACACTAATATTCAAAGGTAGTATAGTAAAATTCAAAGGTAATTGCTAATATTCATTAGCCCCTTTGACACATACAGTCCTTTATTACTGGCAATTTTTAAGGAGAGGTCCGTATATGTGAACAGGCCCTTTTTGAAAATACCGGTAAATTCGTTCAAGCAATTTTCCAGTAAGAGAAGTTGTAACGTTACTGATAATTTTCAGGAGTGCTTCTCTGTGTGAACGCAGTAGGGAGATTCCTGGAAAGAGTGCGTTCACGCTTAGAACGTGTTGACGTTAGACGTCTAATCCAGCCAATCAGAACACTGACGCATTCACATCCGCACTGTTTATGAAAATAAAAGCCTTTGAATATTTTGTCTAGACACATTCAGCTGCTAGATGTTAGTCAGATAATGTTTCTATCTTCCTTCTTAATGCCAACTATGTAAATAATTATCCATAAAATGC
The DNA here is from genome assembly GCA_903798035.1 of Danio albolineatus. Classification (NCBI taxonomy): domain Eukaryota; kingdom Metazoa; phylum Chordata; class Actinopteri; order Cypriniformes; family Danionidae; genus Danio; species Danio albolineatus. Next base: position 2,941,754 of record CAIGQQ010002490.1, read on the forward strand.
TTATGATAAACCGCTGTTTGTTTACCTTCAAGCTCTGCTTCTGTTGCTTGATGCGTGTGCACATGATGTGTGAAACGTATGTGTGAAAGTGTTCCTCCATATGTTCTCATCAAAGTTGTTCACAATACTTCTCCATCCACAGAATTTGTTATGTAGTCAAATTTGTAAACATTTACCTGCTGTTCGCGCTTCTGCTTTTGGATGTCTCTGGGAGAAAGCAGCTGCATGAACGCTGAAGCTTTAAATAAAGGCGAACCATCAACAAAAGCCTCACCCCTTCTATGTTTACAAACACAAGCCCAGCTGTTTAGAGCTCATTAATGGATAATGATGCCAGAATTTACCGGTATTGTGGAATAAATGTCTGAACGGTCTTTTCCGGAAAAAATCTGGAACGTCCTCGCCTGTGTGAGCAGCGCTTTTTCTTTAATTTACCATCTAATTCGTTCCAGAAATGTTCCGGATATTTACCGATATCACTGTGTGAAAGGGGCTAATGTTAGTACACTAGAATTTACAGTATAGTTTGTGCTCTAGGGTTCATATAATGTGGATGGTCATGTGCAAATATTGATAGATAGTGCCCTAATGTTCGTAGGTAATGTTGAAGTATTCATTAAATCTAGCATTTATACAGTAGGTAGCACACTAGTAATCAATTGGTAGCAATATTATTTAGTGGTAGTTCTTTAGTATTCATTAGTGACCTAATGTTCATCATCCATAGATATTGTGCTGATAATTACCCGTAGTACACTAGTATTCTATACAGTAGTGCGCCTGTATTTATTAGTAGTGTGCTAGTTGGTAGTACACTCGTATTCATAGGTAGTAGTATTGATCTGTGGTGCACTAGTACTCGTCATTTGTGGACAAGTATTCATTGGTAGTGCACTTGTATCCATCAGTAGTGCACTATTATTCATTACTAGTGGACTAGTTTTCATCATTACCGCACTAGTATTCATTGCTAGTGCACTTGTATTTATTATTAGTGCACTAGTACTCATTGGTAGTGTACTAGTATCTATCAGTAGTGATCACTAGTTATCAACATTGGTTCACCAGTATTCATTGATAGTGCCCCAATCATTAATGCACAAGTATGCATCAGTAGTACACTTTTATTCATTAGTTGGGCACTAGTATTCACGTGTAGTGCACTAGAAATCAGTAGCATAATAGTATTCATCAGTAGTTCACTAGTACATATGCATCAGTAGTGTACCAGTATCCCTGAGTAGTGCACTAGTATTCATCCACAGGGCACTACAATTCATTAGTAGTGTACTAGTATTCAGCAGTAGTACACTTTTATTCATTAGTAGGGCACTAGTATTCATGTGTAGTGCACTAGAAATCAGTAGCATAGTAGTATTCATGAGTAGTTCACTTGTATACATCAGTAGTGTGCCAGTATTCATCAGTAGTGCACTAGTATTCATCCGCGGTGCACTACAATTCATTAGTAGTGTACTAGTATTCATCAGTAGTACACTTTTATTTATTAGTAGGGCACTAGTATTCATGTGTAGTGCACTAGAAATCAGTAGCATAGTAGTATTCATGAGAAGTTCACTAGTATGCATCAGTAGTGTACCAGTATTCATCAGTAGTTCACTAGTATTCATCTGCGGTGCACTACAATTCATTAGTAGTGTACTAGTATTCATCAGTAGTTCACTAGTATTCATCTTTAGCGTACTACTATTCATCAGCAGTTCACTAGTGTTCATCAGTAGTGTACTAATATACACCAGTAGTGCACTAGTGTTCATATGTAGTAATTTGATGAGATGAAGCTACTCAGACTGTCAGTATGGATCCACATCAGTAGACACTTGGCACAGTTGCACATCAAGCACACTTCAGAAACCTGAAATGACAAAAGGACTCTCTGGTGCCCTATTTGTGCCTGCAGTGAGCTTGACGTGTGCTGCTTGTCACTGTCAGAAGGTCAGCCCTCATGAGGTGCTTTATCATGTGTGTGTGTGTGTGTGTTGCAGACCCGAGGAGGACCCAGAAAGGAAGCGTGACGTCTGCAGTGAGATCCTCCAGATGAAGGCTCTGGAGAGACTCACATCCACGGTAAGCACGTGTGTGTGTGTGTGTGTGTGTGTGTGTGTGTGTGTGTGTGTGTTTGCTGACACTGACTCCATGTCCTCAGTCCCCTGGTGTGTGTAAATATCTACTCCAGCCTGAAAGAGTCTCATCCATCACACTGACACTCATGTGACACCAGCGGACAGAGAAAGCATCCGTTTAACCACCCGCGCGCTCTCCCATAGACACACATGTACAGTGGCGCCCCCGCTGGCCACCAGCTGTAATGAACAGCATTTACCTCATGTATTATTTGCCTTATTTATTATTTTACAACATTTAAAAAACTGTATATATTGTCTTGTAGCCATACCCAAACATTTGAGAAGTTATTGGTTACTTCTGAAAATGTGGCAACAAATTGTGCAAAAGACCGGGCGTCGGGTGTATGACAGGGCCCTTTATGTCAATTAGAATTTTTTAAATTGCGTTTTAATTTGAAATTTCAAATAATTTTAACATTTCTGTTGAATGGACTTAAATGAGAGCTTTAAAATGGTTTTAAACAGTGTCTAAGTTATTATATATATATATATATATATATATATATATA
>CAIGQQ010002490.1:2988171-3003512 GCA_903798035.1 Danio albolineatus
GGTACGGTTCATGTGATTGTAATATGAATGCAATTGTACAAAAGCCGGAAGTGAACCGCCAACTGTACAACAAACTTTAGTTTCATTATGTTTATTCGTGTGTGTATGTCTGTGTATGTCACCTACCTTGATGACAAGCAGGACTGTACAAGTACAAACAGTGCTAATGTCTGCTTGTCTCCTCCAAAAACGATTTCTGCAGACATTGCGTTATGTTTTGAACGTTTTAAATGTTTGTTGCAGCAGATAGACGCGCATGGCTCTCTGTATTTTGGTAACAAAAGCAAAAGATTCAATAAAAACAGAAAAAATGTGATATGCGTACGTCTCCATTTTGGCGCTTCGCTTTCATGGCCGGCACCTAGCAACAGATGTACACAAAACAGCAGCTTGATGACCGGGGTTCAGAAGACAAAAAGACAGTGTGAACACAAACCAACCGAGAAGGTGGCAAGGGGGGACAATCGAACTTGGGTACGGTCCAGGCAACTGAACCAAGTGTGAAAGCACCCTAAAGATCATGTTCCATGAAGATATTTTCTAAATGTCCTACAGTAAATGCACCAAAATGTAATATGCATTGCTAAGAACTTAATCTTAATACCTAATGCATATAAAAAAACTTAAGAACTAGTTTTATTTCTAAAACTTGAACACATTTAATAAATGTTGACCTTAATTCATTTCATCCTAACACCGTTTCATAAGGTTTAAACATAAATAAAAAAAGATCATTAAGTATGAGGCTTTAATGATTGGGTAGTTTCATTACAGCTCATATTAAGGTGATTGCTTGGAGTTCTAAGTTTCAAAACGTCTGAAATGATTAGCATTTTTTGTTCATTTAATCAATTAAAAAACATCCATCTACATGTAGTATGATGTAGTATCTATTTTTAATGTACTATGCATAAGCTTCATTTCAGACATTTGTGCACTAATTTATCTATTGTATGGATTATGGCTTTGCTTGAAAAACAAAAATATATACATTTAGTTTAGTTTAATTAAATTTTTCCTTGAATTTTGCCTGTCTATTGTTTTTGTTTTGTACAAACAGTTTTAATGTAGCATAATTTCACAAAGTTTAAGTCAAATCATTTTGTACTGAGCTTTATATTTTGAAATTAAACATTTTATTAGATTTTTTTTATTTAGTTTTAAAATGACGAAAATCTGAAATCTGTATCAGAAATCTTGAATGTATTTTCATTGCTTGCATGCATGTATGAACATTATTAGGGTTGATTTGAGAGACTCACCTTGCACAGTCTCAGGTAGCAGGGTCTGAAGTTGTGTGACCACTCAGACACGCAGTGAGCCTCGTCAATACAGGCGAAGGCCACCGGAGGGAGCTGATCTGCAGGAGGGAGACACCCGGAGCCAGAGTGACCTCCACCGACCAGAGCTTCAGGAGACAACAGCAGGACGTGCACCTGACCCGCCTTCACCTACACACACAACAACACACACACTGCAGTCCAGATGTGACAACCAAACCAATGCACTTACATAATTTATGTTTTAATCATACATCTAAATCAGGGTATATACAGGAATCCTAAAGTAAAATTCAATGCCTTTTTAAGACTTTATAAAGACCTTGTCAGAATATTTTAAGACCTCATCGCCACTTTAAGTTCTAATCAGTATCAAACCTTTAACTTAATAAATAGTGGCTAATAAACAGTTGTAGTTAAATAAATGAATGGAGCACAACCGTGCAACAGAACTTAGTTGGCTCGGAAGAAACTAACTTTGAAAAAATAAATTACGTGGTTGTTTTCAGGTTTCAGCCACTGTTTCCTGCAAATTACGTGACATCATCCTGGTGGTGGATGAAGAGATCCCCCCCCATTGTGTAAAGCGCTTTGAGGGTGCTTTCACACTAGCACTTTTGGTCCGCACCCGGGTTCGTTTGACATCATAGTACGGTACGTTTAGCTAGTGTGAACACGTCTTCTGAACTCAGGTGCGCACCCGTGAACCGTACCCGAGTCCGCCTGAAAGAGGTGGTCTGGGGTACGGTTCATGTGAACTCTGGTACGGTTCACTTGTAGTATGAATGCAATCGTACCAAAAGCCGGAAGTGAACCGTCAACAGTACAGCAAACTATAGTTTTTATAACGTTCATTTGTGTGTGTGTGTGTGTGTTTGTATGTGTGTGTGTCTGTCTGAGTATCACGCGCTGACAAGCGCGACTGAGACAGAGCAAACACAGTGATAATGCTTGTCTCCTCTAAAAACAGCTGGGACATCACGTGATGTTCTGAACGTGTATAATATGTTTGCGGCAGACAGACGCGAGCCGTTTTCTGTATGCTCTAAACGAAAAGGTTCAGTAAAAGCGAAACAACCGCGATGTGCGGACGTCTCTCCCGTTTGGCGCTTTGCTTTCGGGTCCGTCGCCTGGCAACAGACGTACACAAAACATCGGCTTGATGACGCAAGCGTACCGGGGTTCAGATCTCGTAAAAACGGGACTAAGACTTTTTAATACCTTTTAAAAGCCTTAATTTTCTCATAATTGATTGATCAACTTCTAATATTTTTTAAGGCCCCGCGGACGCCCTGTAAATGTTCTGAGTGATGCAGTTGCTGGTGTGGTTACGACCAGTGAGGTTATTGTTAATGAAATTTGTTTAAGAATAATTGCCATGGCAACTACCAAAATAAAATTATTTGAAGTTAGTAAAATTTTATACCAACACTTAAAATACAAAGAAGCGTATGTAAAAATATATATATAAAAGTAAAATCACAGTACATAATGAAATGCCTAGAAAATCCAACTAAAACTAAAATGAAAATATAAATATGATTCCAATTATTAATTACTATTACATAATTTAATTACATATATGTGAATAAACGCATGCAATTTAATAAATGAATCATTTGAAATGTTGCACTGAAATAAAAAGTTAACAAAAACAAAACACACAACAAAATAAATCAAACTGAATATACAATAAAATATAACAAATGTATTTATAAGAAATAATATAACAGTATATTGATGATACAAAAAAACTGGTTAGAAAAAACCTAAGACGAAAAAGATGTAAGCTATTTCTCTATACTTCGTTGTTATATTACAACACGTTGGACATCAACTGCATTTAATATTCTCCTACCTTCTCAATGGCCGCTTCTCTCTGTTTTGCAGACATGTTGGAGTGGATGCAGGCGGCTTTCAGCTTCGGTGGGAGTCCAGAAAGCTTCACAAACATTTCAAAAATCAACCAAAGTACTTTCTACTTGCTGGAAATGATTTTTAAGCAGTACTACACTAATTTCATAATCTGCAGTAAAAAGCCCTAAGGACAGAGAGTCAGCTGTACCTGATCATCCATCAGAGACACCAGAGGAGACACCACCAGCGTGATGCTCTTGCTCCTTTGGGCGTACAGGTATGCAGGCAGCTGGTAACACAGAGACTTGCCCATACCAGTGGACAAAACCACCAGTGTGGATAAACCTGAAGATACACAAAAACATCAACAGATCAAAAAAATGAAATCTGATTTACTTTTTATTTTAAGCACTTCTTATAAAACTCATAGTTAGTGCTTGTAAAAAAAAAACATGGCTATGAGATCTGAAAACAGATTAGAACTAACTAAAGGTAAATGTGTCATAACGAGTGCACTTTTTAATTATAGCAAAATCCATTTTTTGAAGACTCAAAAAAGCAGTGAACATTTTATAAACATGAAAACAGGGACTTAAAAGAACATTTGTTTCTGTCAGACTAGAATTATGCATTAATTGTTCAGATTAGGACTGAGCTATGCAACTAAGCATAATCACAATTGCTTTTATACAATTTGATTGTGATAATTAAATCACAATATTAAGCTGATTCAATTCATGAGGAAAGGAAAATGCATTTGACATGTTTGTTAGACATCTAGAGTTTAAATAGCCATCTGTAAAGTAAATTCCACAGAATAAGCTACTTTTAATTTGTTAAAAAAAATTTAGGTTGTATGATTCATTACAAATTCATCATCAACATTTGCATCTATTAAAATACATTGAGAATAAGGCAAATTAATTTTTTAATCAAATTAAAATTTAATCACATCAAATCATAACAAATAATGATTAATCATTGCCTTTTACTTTTTTTAATTGCTGCACAACCGAAAATGTATATTCTATTGCAATGTAATGCTTTAGTATTATTTTAAGGTTATTTTAATACCAACATATTTTTTTGTCATAACTTTGGTTATCTCCATGTGCTTTTAAGTTTTAACTTTTATTTTACTCATATACATTTTTTATTATTATATCATATACAAACAGAAACTCGCATGACACATATTTCATGACAAGCCTTCACAATAAAAGTCTGATAAATTTAGTTTATTTTTTTTTATAATTATAAAACAATTGTTATAATTGTTTTATAATTATAAAAAAATTATATATAACTGTTTTACAATATAATTGTTTCTATGTAAATAATTATAAATAATAGTTATAATTCAAATTTTTATTTAAATGTAAATCATTTCATAGGGTTCTAAAGTTTTCATTTCACTAACTTTTTTAATAATTTAATCATTTCAATTAATTAGACATGTTTTTTTTACAAACAAGTTTAAGAAAAGAAATGCTTTAGTATTATTTTAAGGTTATTATAATACTAACATATATTTTTTGTCGTAACTTTGGTTATCTCCATGTACTTTTATTAAGTTTTAACTTTTATTTTACTCGGTTTGTTTTAGCTACTTTTCAGTTTATAAGCGGTATATTAAAAAAAGACTACAGTAATAACAATATTTCACTGTTTAATAAACATAAAATCAGCAAAACAATCGAGCTTCTAATAACTTCCTCCCAACCTGACAGTATTCTCATGATGGCCGCCTCCTGACCAGGCCTGAAGGACTTGTAACCAAAGTCTCGGAGTGCTTCATACACCTCTGAAGGGACATCTATACATAAGGTAAATAAACAAATAACAGAAGTTTGAAGTTTGCAGAGAACACAGCTCATACAGCCCATTACTCTGACATACCTTGGAGCTTCCCATCATCCTTTAGTTTGTATAGCGGCTCCATAGGCGGAGGAGGGGCGGGTCTTTCATAATCCGGCCTGATGATGTTGAGCAGAATCTCCGCCCCCTGCTCCTCCTTCTCAGAAGAGTCTCCGCCCACAGAGGGAGGGGCCACTGTGGTAAGAATATAAATCACTTTTATTTTCAGCTGTGGGTTTAGGGCTCTTATTAGCGTGATATGAAGAGAAAAAACATACAGAACTGCAGATTCTGTACAATTATGGATGAATAGAGTTGCACACTTAAACAGATTATGTTAATTTGGACATCTCATTTAAAAATCAGATCTGTATGTTCTCTGTGTCAGTGTGAATAAATGATGCAGTTTTCCTGTAGTTTGTATGTGTAAATGAAAGGCGTGATGTTTGTGGTGCCTCTGCAGTCTTGATATTTTAAGACATAAACAGATAACCTTTATTTCTATAACTGATCTGAGTGTCACTTTGGCAGAATTTTATGTAAGAAAAGCTATCGCCATATCATATACAAACAGAAACTCGCATGACACATATTTCATGACAATCCTTCGAAATAAAAGTCTGATAAATTTAGTTTATATTTTTTTATAATTATAAAACAATTGTTATAATTGCTATGTAAATAATTATAATTATAAATAATAGTTATAATTCAATTTTTTTTTAAATGTAAATAATTTCATAGGGTTCTAAAGTTTTCATTTCACTAAACTTTTTTTTAAATAATTTAATCGTTTAAATTAATTAGACATGTTTTTTTTACAAACAAATTTAAAAATGATTTCAGAAAAATGCAACAATTAAACTAAAAATAATAAAATCCTAAAAATTTTAAATGAGAAAAATCAAAATAGAATTTGAGAAAAATAATTAAAACAAAATTCATAATGCCCAATGGGTGGAGGTAGTCATGAAAGAGTTTATTTACTCATCTCCATCCAGTTGCTTTGGTGTTTTGTAACAACCGATTATGATCAGTATATGAACATGCGACTCATACAAACCCACCAATAGGCTCTGAGCGCAGAGTTCCTGTTGCTCTGGCAACTTCCTCCAATGTGGGCAACTCAAACTCTTCCTCCTCCACTGGGGTTTCCTGCTGTTCTGCAGAACTACTGACAGGAGCTGCAAGACAAAACCCATATGATCATTAACATAATCACATATTCATGAGCACAGAGTTCTGTTTTAGATTAGATAGGACTTTATTGTCATTAGACAAGAACAAGGCAATGAAATGCAATTTAGCTCTAACCAAGAGTGCAGGATTAAAAGTGCAATTATACAAAACTATGGACAATATTTACAGATGGATGTACTATGAACATAACATACAAGTCGTATTAAATAGAATCAGATATCTACAAATAGATGAACATACTGTACAGGTTGCTATTAATAAAAAAAACCATGCAGATAGAAATTAACATACAATATACAGGTTGTTATTTCCTATAAACAGGAATTACAAATAGATATGTAGATATCATACATTTACAAATGTATATGTGCAGTGGATATGTACAAACATGTAACAAATGGGTATGTACAGAGTAGTCCAATGATGTGCTATATTAAGTGTGCAATATAAAATATGTGACCAGCCTCTCACCTTTTCCTCTGCAGTCTCGTGCCCAATGACCCGTCCCGCCACACTTAAGGCAGGTGTCGCCTGAGCGATTGAAGCCGCCGAAACGCCCCCTGCCCCTGCCGAATCCACCCCCAAACCGCTCGCCCTTCAGCTGGAACTTCTGCATGTACATCTGAAATTATGAAACATGGTTAGACATGCAATGATAACCAGTTTCAAGGTTTACAGCGGTTTAAAAAGTGTGTTTTCCACATTCAGTAGGACTACATCTAGTATCCATGTAGTCATACCCTAGTATATTTCAATTTGGTATTAATGACGGCATGAAGATGCATCAAATCGGATATCAACATTGGTAAAAATTTTTGCTATTTTAGCCTTGCATATAGCACATCGACATATAGCACTGCTGGAGTTTCTTTGCCAATTCTGTTCCTCTCTGTTTGCTCCCCAAAATTTCCTGTCTATACTCTACTTTCATGTCAACATTATGGAAGAGATTTACTCCTTTTTTCATCCCTTTTAATGTGACATCTGAATAATTATAATCTAAAACGTGAATGTCTATAAGATTAAATTACGGGAAAATTACGGGAGTTTTAATAAATAACAAAATGGGAGGGTGGCGGGACATGGGTCTGAAATATGGCAGAATCCTGGGACAAACGGGAGTGTTAGCAGGTGTGCTCACACATACACTCTGAACTCTGACTACTTCAATATTGTTGATAAGCCGTGCTGGGCATTTCTCTCGATCTCTCGTGCTGAACGCTATTGACCAATCGCAACGGACTGTCATCGGTCCAATCAGCGCAGATTAGCATCGCGCTAAGGAGGGGTTTGGGAACAAATTAATAGCTGAGCGATTCATATAGGAGTCGCTAGGATAATTAGGTAAAAATAAATGCAAATTACAAGACAATGAAAGTGTTTTTTGACCTTGCATGCATATCAGCCTGTTGTTGGAGACCCCCAAAACCAAAATATGACCCTTTTTAATGTATAATAGGGGCTCTTTAACAGTAGTAAAAGATTGACTAAATGATGTCAATTGACCTTATTGCATGAACTAATCATTTCACGCAGTAGATGTTTGATTTTGCCAACCCACCTGTTTTCTCAGTGCAGCTCCTCTTAAAGCAAACCCTTTGACGTGGGACTTCTTCTTTAAATTGATTTTCACAAAGTTCCCATCTGTGTTCTTAGTAGGCCTGGAACAAAATGATAGTAATAAATCATTAAAACAACGACAATTAAAGGGATACTTCTTTTGTGTCCAACAGAAGAAAGCAACTTATAAAGAGTTTAAAACCACATGAGGAAGAGTAAATGATGAGGTAATAAAACTTTTTGCATGAACTAACCCTTTAATGCCAATTCCTGATACATTTGTTACCCACCTGACCCTGACAGTGTTCTTCATGGCGTATGCAGCGGCTCTAGCCTCCTCTTCATCCACCTCACCCAGAAGATTCTCCTGAGGCATCGCTCGTTTCGGAGGTTTCTTGTTCTCCGAGCTGCCATCGTCATCATCCTCTTCCACTTTTCCTTTCTTCTTCCCTCTTTTCTTGGGCTGATCTTCCCCAGCTGCCTCTCCTTTCTTAGTTTTCCTTCTCTTTTTCACTCCACCATGCTGCTCTTCAAATTCATCCATATCATCACCATCATCAGCCTCCCTTTGCCTTTTTCGACCTTTTGTTTTTGCACCTGAATCTTGATCTTTTCTAGCCTTCGTTTTGCGTTGATTAGTGTTTGGAGTAAATTTGGGCTCCTCTGATAAGTTCTCATCATCTACCCTCAGTGTTGGGCTACTTTTATGAGATACCCGTTCACCATGAGTCTCTGGGGAGCTTGATTTTGCATTCAACACCTTATTATTCCTTACTGAAGATGTTACCGGATCTGTCTGTGCTGTTTGTTCTGGAAGTGAGGATTCCTTCTTCTCCAATAAAGTCTTTGGAGATGTTTGAACCTCATTTGGGCTACTTTTATGAGATCCCCGTTCACCATGAGTCCCCTGGGAGCCCAAATTGCTTTTAACAACAGGTTGCGAGAAACTTTTCTCATCTTTTGCCAGCTCTGAATTCCCTGCAACCGGTTTCTGAGGATCTTCCACCTCATCGAAAACCTGACAGCGTGCAAGCCAGCCACCGTCTACGGATGAAAACCTCTTGGTCATGGACTGCCTGAGGAACTGGACTCTCTCCATGCTCTTCTGCGCAGAACCCACAGCTGGAGAGCATGGTTTGGAGGGGGTTATGGATGGAAAGGGATCAGACGGCTCATCCTCAAAATCCATGCTGTCCGTCTGGACAGGAGCAGCACTGGGGTCTGGACACGTGTTGGCTGGCTTTGGTGTGCGAGTTTCAACATCTGTTGCTGCTGTGTTAGAGTCTACAGTGTCCTTTACTGGCTTTTGTGGTGTTCGGCGAGGGGTTGCTGCTTTCTTCAGAGAAAATGATCGCTCCTAGAATTTAGATATATACATATACACATTTTTTATTAAATAAATTTTTTTATATCAAAAAGCTGTTAAAACTAATCTGTAATTCAATGTTTACAGTATTTTATGGGTTAAATTAAGGATTGACAACTTGCATAATTAACAAATCTATCATCACATCAAAAATCAATCAACATCTGGACAAAATGTATGAATCTGTAAGAAATCTGGTTAAATACAAATGTACTTGTATAATAATTTGCAATATTATAACAGTATTTCACTAATATATCTATCACTAATATATCTAGATATATTTCACAAATATATCAATATCTTTTCATATTTTAAAACATAGACCCCCTCATATAGAGTGATTTCTTTAAAACTGAAATCTAATCTCATTGATTAAGAATTTATTACTGTTTGATCATTATCATACTGTACACAGTTGATTAGACATTTATAAATACATAAAAATGGCTGTTTGTAATACATACTGTTACTTTGATTCAAAAAAGAAAAAGAGACTCATATTTACTTTTGATAAGGCTCCGAGATTGTTCTTCAGCTTCATACCAAAGTACTGAGCTGAAGCTTTGAGTGTCTCTTTATCATCTGATGACAGTTTCGGTAGAGCAACGGGTAGATTTTTCCGGTTGAGGTGAGATCCCCAGCATCCAGATCCCTGAAAACATGCATGTAGACAATTTATGGATCTTCACAAATTGCAATATTCAAAAACAATGAAGTCATCGAATGAATATTTGTCTTCTCACATCGGTAGATGACTGACTCTCTGGCGGTTTTGCTTGACTCTCCTTCACTGTGTCATTTCTTTCTTTAGCTACTTTAAGAGAACGATACTCTTTATAAAGTTCTGCAAACACAAACACATAATTGAGGTGAAGTTGGTTTTATATTCAAACGTTCATATATTTTTGAACAGTGACAACTTTACCTCAATAAACACATAAAGGTCTAACAAACAATGTATTATCAGGGTTTCTGCAGGTTTCATCAAGTCAAATTTAAGGCTTTTTAAGACCCTTTAAAGACTATTATGAATGAAATTTTAGACTTATACAGGGCTTAACACTAATAATTATTTCTAATAGCCCGATTGGGCCAATGGATTTTTTTTGCTTGCCACCAAATGTAATAATTTCTTAGCAACATACTTTAATGTGTAAAAAAATAAGAAAACTGTAGTTGTTTACACTTTTTTCAACATAATATTTCTTTTTGACAAGAAAGTTTAACATTGTTAAAAAGTATATTTACTGTGGAGGCAATTACATAAATAATCAAAAATATATATTTGTTGGCTTTTGGTCCCAATTGACTGACTATAACTTCTATTCAACCTAATGCGTTTCTGTAATAAATCTTTAAGTTTCGTGCCTATTTATAAATATTATATATACTCCTCCCTTTTGTATGAATGGAAGGTAACGTAAAGGGATATATTGCTCTGTTATTATCATGATGAACTGTGTAATTGTTTATTGTTTTCTTTCCCTGGGAATTTGAGAATTCATTTGGAGGAATTGCTGTAAAATATATCTATCAGCTATTGTAAATTGTTTCTCTTTGCAATAAAGAACTTAAATATACACTTAAATATTAAAAACAAAAGGTTTTATTAAGACGGATTGTTGTTGACTGGATAGATGTCAGCCTGATTGTGCAGCTTTACTTGAACAGAGGAAAATTAAGACCTGATAAACAATGATGTAAGACACACAACACAGTATTTCAGTAGATTTAAGACTTTTTAAGGCCTAAAATTTAGTTTTTGAAATTTAAGACTTTTTAAGACCCTGCGGATACCCTGTTTATAGTCAAACAAGAACAAACATAACTACAAAAACTTACGCCTCGTCTCCTCAGGAGCTTTATCAATGTCATCCTTCAAAAGAAAAGATGTTTACACATTAATAATGACAAAAAGACACCAAATTATAGGCTACAACCTAAATTGTACATGCGATATACATCAAAACAAGCGAATAAGAACATATTCACACTTAGACTAGCATAAAACACGACATATGCAATACAGAATACAATATATACCACAAATTAAGGAAAGATTGGTTTTATATTAGCACATCCGTGACCACTTGTGACGTCATACATTGCTTATTACACTACTTTCGTATTTTCGGTCTGCGCAAAACTCAATTACCCCGAGAGGAAAGTTTTTTGGGGTTCTGTAATTGTTAACATTCATTGGAGGAAAACATGGTTATTACCATATAAATTTTGTATTCCAAATAAAATAAAGGAGGTGGACTTTAAAAATTTGCACAATATTTACCCATGTAACACACTTTTATCCAAATACTGTGATATTACTGATATATGCACTTTTTGTAAGAATGAACGTGAAGACATTTGTCACCTGTTTTTTTCATGCAATGTATCGTCATTGTTTTGGAATGATTTAAGCTCATTTTGCTTTTCCAAGGTTAATATGAGTGGTAATTTGCACCTTAAGGATATTATTTATTTGTTATTGTGAAAACCAAAACAAGTCGTTAGAAGCAACTGTGAACTTCCTTAATCTTGCTGGGAAATTTTACTTTCACAAACAGGTTCCAAAAAAAAAAAAACCCAATTTTTATAGACTTTTTATGTGAAATGTGAAATTTAATTTTAAATTGAACATTTAATTAAATCACTTAGATTAATTGATAATAAGAAATGTGCTTCTTTTTTGAGTAAATATGACGAGATCTTTCATGCTACGTGAACTTTTTTTTTTCTCTTCTCTCTTGTTTTGTTTTACTTTTCTCCTATGTATATATGTTATGTGAATGTTGTGTAAAGGAACTGGTCTCTTTTACTGTATTGTTAGTTGTATTATACAGTTTCTTAGAAATAAAAAAATAAAAAATAAAAAAAAATTTAAAAAGGGGTGCCACGGTGGCGTAGTGAGTAGCACGTTCGCCTCACAACAAGAAGGTCGCTGGTTCGAGCCCCGGCTGGGTCAGTTGGCATTTCTGTGTGGAGTTTGCATGTTCTTCCCGTGGTTGCGTGGGTTTCCTACAGATGCTCCGGTTTCCCCCACAAGCCCAAAGACATGCGATACAGGTGAATTGGGTAGGCTAAATTGTCCGTAGTGTATGAGTGTGAATTAGTGTGTATAGATGTTTCCCAGTGATGGGTTGCAGCTGGAAGGGCATCCGCTGAGTGAAACATTTGCTGGATAAGTTGGCGGTTCATTCCGCTGTGGTGACCCCGGATTAATAAAGGGACTAAGCCGAAAAGAAAATGAATGAATGAATGAAAGAAGAACCCAGCATTTATTAGTGTAGGATCGGATCTTTGTGTTTGCTTCCAAAAACACTGAAATAAAAGTTTGTCTTTAATCCCAGATGTTTGGATTTATCACAAAAGTGTGTCTACTGAATGCAAAAGCTTTCCAAGAGAATTTAAAAGCAGTGTGATACAATTTAAACCTCGTTTTTTTTCCTGGCATCTCCATATCTCTTTAGGAGGCTGTGCATAAATGTAATGTAATACAATGTAATGTGTGTATTTATATAGCGCATTTATTGTTTTACAATGAATTGAATTTACACAATTACAGTTGTGTTGCATTAACTATACCAGACAGTCTTGGACAGAAAGGATTCTTTTTTTAATAAAGGGACTAAGCCGACAAGAAAATGAATGCCTATATATATATATATTCGGTCTGAAATATCATGCAAGTATGACTTTAAAACGACATTAGCACTATTTCATTGACTGTGAACAATGTTGTACGTTGATAGTCATTGATTTCCCTATTATGAATGTGCAAATAATACTTTTCTGAAATTATATTATAAAGGAGAAAGTCTGAATGCGCGAAAATAAAGCTAAATTCACCCCAAAATACCACAATAATGATGAAAATACGATACCTTATTGGGTTTTCTGTTGTTTGTTTGGAAGAAAGACTGTTCCCATTTCTTCAGGAGGATTTTGACATCATTGTATCGATCCATGTGTTCACTTTATCCACAAACACGAACACAAACTCGCTCAAACCGCTGTTCTAGCTTTGTAAGTCCTGCATATAACAACGTGTATTTCCGAGTCGCTATAAAAACATCATGTCAGGTATAGTAATATGTGTATTTTATATACAACAGAATACTTATCTTGTACAAAAGAAATGAGACTCGACTCTCACTCACTGCACTGCGAGCAAACGCGCCAAATGTCAAATCACGGATGAAAACATTAGTTGACTTCCGCCTCTTCCCTCGTAATAAAAGTCTTACAAAATAAGAGTTTGGGCGTTTTGTGAAGGGAAAAAATGGAAAAAAGATAGAAAAGGATGAAGAACCTAATTTGTTTCATATACAGAAATATATTATTAAATATATTAAAATTAGAAAAATATGAAATATATTAAAATATATTACAATATAAAAAATTAAAAATATTAAAATATATACAGATGCCTCTAAGAGTTTAAATAGAGTAGATGTGGCTTATACAGTTCCTGACTTTAAAATATCTGTAGGAAAAAGGATTAGTGATGAGTGTCTCGGTGTACACAGGAGAAATGATTGTGCTGTTATTAGCAATACAATGGGTAGAGGAGATAAAACCTTTGAAATCAATCATCTGTTCTGATTCAAGCTCTTCTCTGGCAAGTTTACAATATAGCAAATCAGAAAGTAGACCAGACATTTTGCAGCTGGAAGGGCATCTGCTGCATAAAACATATGCTGAAGATGTTGGCGGTTCATACCACTGTGGTGACCCCAGATTAATAAAGGGACTAAGCCAAAAACAAAATGAATGAATGAATAATACTGTGGAACTTAATTTCTATCCATTTAAATTCAAGTCTCAACATGTCAAACTTACAGTACTTCAGGATACTACCAATGATTAAAAAACAACATGAATTTCCATGTCAAAAAAATACAATAAATAATCAATAATTACAATTGAATAACTACTAAGAAAGAGACTCTTAAACAGTGATTAAATGTTGCTTTTTCTTTCATAACAGGCCACATGGTAGCTTCTGCCCATGGACAACACACGCACAATCTCATTTGAACCCTGTTAATACAA
Organism: Danio albolineatus; assembly: GCA_903798035.1. Classification (NCBI taxonomy): domain Eukaryota; kingdom Metazoa; phylum Chordata; class Actinopteri; order Cypriniformes; family Danionidae; genus Danio; species Danio albolineatus. Next base: position 3,002,347 of record CAIGQQ010002490.1, read on the forward strand.
AGACACACAAGTCACTATTTTAAATCAAGATCATGCGTGGATAGAGACCATATGTGATCCTAATAAACATTATACATTATAATCCAAACATGCCTCGTTGGGAAGGATGAGCTGCTCACACACAGCACAGGTCTGGGCTAAAAACCTGAACAAGAAAATATGACAAAAAAAGTATTAATCAGATAATAGAGAAATGTCTTGTAATTGAAGAGTCAGAATATTTCATTTAAAACAGATGATTCATCGAAATTATTCGCCCTCATGTGAAATCTGTATTCTTTTTTATTTCCCAAGTGATGTTTATCAGATATTTTCAGTATTTCTTATTTAAAAAAATTCACCGGGAGAAAGCTGTATTTGTTTTAGTTTGGCGGAAATATATATACACTCTACCTGGCAAAAGTCTTGTCATCTATCCAAGTTTTAGAAACAGCAAGTAATAACTTGACTTCTAGTTGATTATTTGGTATCAGAAGTGGCTTATATGAAAGGCAAAGGCCTCTAGATTACACTTATTTTACCCAAATAAAATATGATCATATCTTGATTTTGAATTATTTAATGAGGACAGTGCGGTCTGACTTTGCTTAGACAAAAGTCTCGTCACTGAACAGAAATAATGTCCAGTATAGAATATAAAGTCATGCTGCAGTGGAGACAGAATGAATATTGTGTGACTCCCATGAGCTTGGAGGACTGCATCCACACATCTCTGCAATGACTCAAATAACTTGATAAAGTCATCTGAAATGGCAAAGAAAGTGTCTCTGCAGGACTCCCAGAGTTCATCAAGACTCTTCCCACATACAGTAGCAAAATATCTCTGGCCCAGCTCTGCCCAGCACAATCAGCTTTTGCTTGGCCCACATGCCGCAGTGAATTACGGTACATGACTAGACCAAGTCTAGCTTCCAGACAAGGGCCAAACATGGACCATATCTGGGCCAAGACTCAGCCAAAATAATCACACATAATTGGGCCTGAACTGGGCCAGATATGTTGGTGTTTCATGACTGCAAGGGAATCGATAAACCCATTAATCATTGCGCTTTAGGTGTACTACGGTCATGCTTTTTCTCAAAGTGACCTGATTGGTAGAATTTATTTTCTTTACTTAAAAATAATAAAAATGTTTTTTTAAATGTGGGTCAAGACTGACCAAACTG
>CAIGQQ010002490.1:3016937-3030550 GCA_903798035.1 Danio albolineatus
TTTAATGAATATTTTTATTATTTTTTTATTAATTTAAAATATATTTTATCTTAATATATTTAAATCAATAATTATATATCATATTTTTTAATTAGTATTATTGTAATTATTGTGGATAATCTTTTTTTTTAATCAAAATGAATAATTAATAATTGTTTAACTTTTTAAAATTAATATCTTTCATATTCTTTTTAAATATATTTTTAGATTAATATATTTTTATTAATAATTTAATATATTTACATTTTTAAAAATATTTTTAAATTATGCCATATTATGTTATGTTTAATTATATATTGTGGATGACCTTTTTTAAATGCATTAAATGGGCACAATCTTGATCATTTTGTGCATGTGTGTATTTGTGTGTGTGTCTCTGTGTTTATATCCAAACCTATAAATGAAAACAAACTCAGTTATGTCATCATAAATAAATAAATAAATAAATAAATAACAGAGTTCTGTTGAAAGTTTCTGATATTTCCCAGACTTAAGGTGTGTATGCATGTGTGTGTGTGTGTGTGTGTGTGTAGCTGTTGTTGTAACAATCTCAGTAAACATTTGCTTGAGTTGTAGTCATTCTGTGATGTAATATGAGCCGCTGTGGATGATTCGCTCCTGTTTGATTTGTGCAATCAAAGTCATGTTTAAACCTGCGAGCGTCTTTCTGTCGACTCTGACACAAGATGCTGATTCAGTGCAACTTGCATTTAATTGCTTTAGTTTTAAGCTTAATTTGTAATCATTTCTGTCACAAATATGGATGTGTTGTTTAATCAGAATAATGAGCGAGCTGTCATGCAGAGTAATTGTGGGATAGTTTCTCCTAATGTAATCAGGGAGGATCCAGAACGACTGTGTGTATGTGTGTGTTTATAATGTGTGTGTGTGTGTGTGTGTGTGTTCTCATGGCCTTTTCCTGTTCCAGCTTTTACATTTGTGAATCAGTCCTTTGTGTTTCTGTTTGATTTAGTGTGGGTTAAACTCTCCGCTTGATTTGAGCTGTTCCTTTAATGGACTTTCTATGCTAGTTCGATTTTTTTTAAGGCAACTGCCTGTAAAAGTGCTCTTCAGATTCATTTAATCAGGGTTCATACGGTCATGAAAACCTGGAAAAGTCATGAAATTTTGACATGGCATTTTCCAAGCCTGGAAAAGTTTTGGAAAAACCCACAAAATTTTGGAAAAGTCATGGAAAACAGATATCTGTATACTTTAATATAGGTTAGTCGTCTTTACTTCTTTTCTGTCCTTGGCCAGTCACATAATGTCACATTATTAGTGCTGTGTAAACATTATCTGAATAAATTTTTAATACATTGATATAAATATATAATGAAACTAAATAGATTGCTGCGTGTTTTACGATATGCTGTAATAAATTTGAAGAATCATTGTTGGATCATTGTTTTTCTGTTACCACATATATGTAGACATTGCATGAAACATTAGGTTATGAAATTTTACTTGAAATTCATGGAAAAATCATGGAAAAGTCACAGTTTTAGTATTAAAAATGTGTATGAACCCTGTTTAATGCTTGATTTCAAGTTAGATGCATCACATTTCTAATAGAATAAGTGCGTATAAAAGATCACTGCACACAAAGAAAATAAAACTATTGCAAACCAAAAAAATCATTAAAAAAAGATTTAAGATATATTATATTAGAGATAATATTTTCTACTAGTCATTATTAGGCCTGTTATGATATCTGTTTTTTGTCGTATGATGTATTGCACTAAAATATATTGTGATTAAACTATATTAGTGACATTTTAAGATTATTTTATGCCACTCATTATATAATGCCAGAATGTATGCTATGACCAGGGATACAATCAGCCAGCGCAGCGACATCTTGCTTCTGCCGGTTTGTTTACTTGCAGGAGTTCCATTGGCGTTTTCCCGCATGTTAATCCTGACCAATCGAAAAGCAGTTTAGGAAATGCGTTCAATAACATCTGGCCAATGAGTGATGTGGATTTTGTCACATGACTGCATTTTGGTTCTTGTCAACTGGTTCAGACGAAAGCAGTCAGTGTGGTGTGAAAAGGACCAATATATCATTTGCTGCCCTTTGTTCAGACCAAATGAACCCAACCACAGATGTGAAAGCACCCCCAGTCTCTTCATTCATCATGGGTCGCCACAGCAAAATGAACCGCCAACTATTCCAGCATATGTTTTACAAAAAAGATGTCAAAGCCAGTTCCTGGAGGGTTGGAGCTCTGCACAGTTTAGTTCCAACCTTAATTATACAATGAGTCCTTCAGGCTTGTTTGAAACCTACAGGTAGGTGTGTTGAAGCAGGGTTGGAACTAAACTGTGCAATGCTGCGGCCCCCCAGGAACTGGCTTTGACACCTGTGCTTTACACAGTGGATGCCCTTCCAGCTGCAACCCAGTACTTTGAAACATCCAGACACACTCGCATTAACACACACACACACACACACACACACACACTAATGGGGGAAAACATGCAAACTCCACACAGAAATGCCAACTGGCCCAGCTGGGACTCAAACCAGCAACCTTCTTACTGTGAGGCCACAGTGCTAACCGTGCTGCCTTAAGCCTAATTTTTACAATAAAAATGTATTATTATAATTTATTTATGAATTTTATATGTAACTTATTTAATTGTATTTTAATATATTTGATCGTTATAAATCATTATATAAAGTGAATTCAATATTCTATTCAATCTCATCATTAATAATAATAATAATAATAATAAATATACAATTACTGCTATATTTATGTGTTGGTTCGTTTTCCTCTGCAGAATGTCAGACAATAGAGGTGACCCCTGACCCCAGCACTAATGTGATCTTCAGTAAGAAGCCTGGTCAGGGGCTGGACTGTACTGTGTGTAAGAACGAAGATTCATCTCAGACCTGCGACTCCACCCTCAGACTCAGCGAATCCAAAACCACCAGCGTCTCCTTCAACTGCTCTCAGCCGGGGGACGTTTTCACTGTGGAGATCAACCAAGACATCGGTCAGTATCAAAATAAACCATCTCAATCATTCAATTCAGGGTTATAGCACTATAATTATTTCCGAGGCTGCTACTGCCCTCCAGAGGTCGCATTTTCGGCTGCATACACATACAAAAATGCAGACTTCAGGCTCTATTTTAACGATCTAGGCACAAAGTCTAAAGCTTATGGAGCAAAATCATTAAGGGCGTGTGCGAGTCCACTTTTGCTATTTTAAGGATGGGAAAATACGCTCTGCGCCGCAGTGCATGGTCTAACAGTGTTGTACTTATTCTCTTAATGAGTTCTGCGTGTGTTTTGAGCATAAACCAATCAGAGTCTCATCTCCCATTCTCTTTGAGAGTCAGTTGCGTCACACCATGGTGCATTTGCTATTTACATGGCGGACTTTGTAAGTGTAAAAACTGAACGCTTCACTAGCGAGAAAAACAGTTAAACGGAGTATCTGCAGCCCAAGTATAAAGAACGAGCCTCCTCCATTCTGCCTTTAATTTCTTTTTCTCTCTTTCGTGGAGAATGAAACGGTGTGAAGACATCCATTAGCCTACATAATTTATTTTGTTTGTTAAGCACAAATATTTGTTTCAATACTATTTCTAAATTCAGTTCTAATCTCCAGCAAACGAATAAATGAACAGTAATAATGAAGTGTGGTCAAACAACTGAGTTATATCCAAAGACACATGCTATGCCCCTTATGGTCCAAAACCTGACAGGTGGACAAATCTAAGCTTGTTTTTAATAAAACTAATATAAATATGCATATAATTATTAAAAATAATAATAATAACATTATACAAAATCAAGTTGTCATGAATAAACTGAAAAAGCCCCCGATATGAAGGCATGGAGGCAGTGATTTTTATATTTATGTAGAAAATAACCATTTTTGTAACATTTGAATCTTTTAGTTCTTTTATTTGTAAAGATATTTGCGTATTGCTGTACATCCTGCATGTTTTAAGCAATGTGTAAGCGAGGCGTACAACTACCGTGCTCTGTGCTGGTCTTTAGCCCTTTTTTTTGTTTTTTTTGTCTATTTTAGTTTCTCAAAGTAAAAACGTGCCAGCAATGTGGCTTAACACACCTCTTTTCTAGACCGGAACACCCACGAGTCCACAAAGTGGTGCAAATGGATTGCTATTTAAATAACGTGGCGGAAAACGGGAAAATTAAAGTTGCGTTGATCTGAAAATAGCTAAACTTTGGGGAAACACGTCTTGCGCCTTATTGGGTCGGGTGTATGATAGGGCACTTCAAGACTGAAATTAAATGCACTGTTTTCCACCAAAGCAACTTGGGTTCTGGAATATAATTGGGTGAACTTGCAGTGGGCGGAGTCACACAGATTAAAACAAAGACAAACATTACGAAATCCTCATTTTCAAAGGAGAACAACTGACTTTAGTGTTGTTTTTCAGATAAACAGGTAGGTTTATGTTGTTTACAAAAACAACTCTTTATTTTTTGAGAAATGGTTTTCAAATGATATTTTTTTTATTAGTCAATTATTAGATGACAATGGTACGTTATATTCATATTCTGAGTTTTCTAACCAGCAGAATTTTGAACCCTCAGTAAAATAATTCAACACAGTATTTAATGCCATTCCCAATGGTTTAAAAACTTTGTTGAAAGGAGTACAAACTTTTAATTTGGATCCTACCTATAGACCAAACAGCCCAATCTCAATAGAAGGGATATCAATAATTGATGATAAATTTAATAATCGTATGATGCGGAAACCATAAAACAATTTCAGCTTCTTCTTTTAAATGGCTGGCCACATGTAACATAAATTGGGACGTGACTTGGAATCTTCCACATAAATATTTGCTAACTAACAAAGTAAAAGAAATTACATATAAAATATTACATGGATGCTGTCCTTGTAATAGCTTACTTAGTAAATATATATGCTAGATATTGATAACAAATGTACTTTTTGTGACTTGGAAGAAACCATTGTTCATCTTTTTTGTGAATGTACTTATGTGAAACTATCTTGGACGGAACTATGTACCTATCTCTCAGAAAAGACAAATGTTGATGTTTGTTTAAATACTTTTGACATAATTTTTTTTATTACAACTCTAAATCTTGCATTTAGTAGATTGTTTATCTTTTTATTATAATGGGTAAGTTTTTTTATTCACAAGTGTAAATTTTTGGGAAAAAATCCAATTCTGGTGATAATTATAAGTCATATATTTTGTTTTTAATGGGCATAAAAAAAACTAAAAGTCTTCTAAAAGTAAAAAATGGCTTTCAGTGTATAACCTTATTTAATTTTCCCTCTGGTCTGTGTTTTTTATTTATTTTTTATTTTACTTTATTTTATTTTATTTTCTTATTTTTTTCTATTGTTAACTGTTTTTGAATCCAATAAAAACAAATTAAAAAAGGTAGGTTTATGTAGCATGATGCTGAAATATGCATAAATCATAAATCCATTCATTATCCATCCATCTCTCTATCATTTATCCATTCATCTAAAATCAACTATTCTTTAATACTTGTACTACTATCCAGAGTCAAAGTCTTACATCCAGCTCTCTTCAATCTCCTCAGATTGTTCATCGTCAGCCTGCAGCAGCATCGCGGTTCATCCGGATGCGACCCGATTCCTGGAGTTCAGCAGATCCTTCACCTGGGATGTGAAGGTTCATTCCAGCAAGATGCTTCATCTGGACTTTCCAGCCCCAGGAATGAGGCAAATCAAGCCTTCAGACAGCTGTCCAGACCAGCACTCCTACAGCATCATCTCATACCAGCGTACAGGACCCATATCCATCGGCACCTTCTGTCGGAATGGCACCATCAGTCGAATCCAGGTCTTGTATCGAGGACGGGTTTCTCTGGAGGTTCCCAAAGGCACACCTCTGAACCCCTCCGACTTCAGTGTGTCCATTGGACCCGCTGCAACAGGTAGTAGAGATTTCTTTATCGTTTGGTCATTTCACGTTGTTGTCCAGAGTTTTTTTGGGCTAAAACTGGCTGAAGTCATACTTGAAATTAACACACATCAAATATCAAATTATGTCAGGTTTTCTCATTTATGATAATCATAATTGACATAATTGTACATTTTTAAGTGAGCTTTCAGTCAAATCCATCGTCCTTCATTTGTCCATCTATCTACCAATCTACTGTATCCATCCATATTTATTCCATCCATCCATGCTTTCCATTGATGTTTGGTTTGTTTGGTTGATCCATGCATCAATATATCTACCCCTCTCTTCATCATTCACCCCTCAATCCATCCATATTTACTCCATGCAACTATGCTTTCCATTGATGTTTGGTTTGTTAGCGTAGGCCAATACTTGGCTGAGATAACAACTATTTGAAAATCTATAACAACAGAGATGCAAAAGATTAGATCCAGCGGTTGGAGTTTCTAACATTTTTAAACGGGCTATCCTTATACATAAACTGCCGATTTGACTTTGGAAAAACTTTGTGGCATCATTTATGAGTATTTTTCAAATTTTGCAGATTCCCATCTGCCATAAACAGCCCTCATCGGTTATCTGTGCAGCACATGCAAGTTGCTTTTGTAACTATTTACATTTGGGAGAAGCGCACTTATTTCGAACTGGGATCAAAACTGACTGGAACTACCTGTGCGTTTCAACGAAAATAATGCACACCCACCAGCCAATTGGAATCAACAATTTAAACAGACCATGGAAAAAATAAATAAATAAATAAACTAATATATTATTTATAAATAAATATAGTTATAGTTAACAGATATAGTTAAGTTTCCTTTATTTTGTCATTCAAAACATCACAATAAATTGTAATGCAAACGAAATTACGTTGCATCAGACCCAACGAGAACATAAAAAGCATCGCTATACAAACACTATAAACTCCTAACATAATAAATAAGCTTTTATGATTTCATAAATATATAAAAATATAGTTGTATAAAATATAACCCAATTTAAAAATCTCTGAAGGGAATAACTTCACACTTAAATACCTATTTCACTATTTGTTATAATAGTTGTTATAATAACAATTTATGCTAGTTTAACTATTTATTTATTTATTAATTCATACTAGCGATCAATAGTATTTAAGATACGGTATTATTCAAAAGTCTTATAAATCACAGGATAAAAACTATCATGAAACCGCACTGATTTGCTCCTCAGGCTTCTGTAACGCCTGCCTGATGGCATGAGTGTGAGCAAACTATGGCCAGTGTGGGTTGGATCCCATAAAATGCTATTTGCCCTAGACAGACAACGTCGTTGATAGAGTTCCTCGATTAATGTCATTTTGACTCCGACAGACCTTTCTGCTGACTTTATTACCTTCTTGATGGTGTTCTTGTCAGAAACACTGCTATTCTCATACTAAAGGGAGATGCCATTAGTCAGAACACTCTCAACAGCTCCTCTGTAAAAATTAGTGAGGATTGATGGGTTGAGGTGTGCTCTTCTAAACCTTCTCATAAAGTGCAGTGGCTGGTGCGCTTTCTTAGCAATACAAGGGGTATGGAGAGACCAAGTCAAGTTATCATTAACGTGGATATATATCCTATTTATTATATATCCTAATTATACAATAATTGAGTTTTGACATATGTACAGTAGGAATATATCATCAAGGAACATGATATTTTCTACTTACTATGCTTGAAATGATATTTGGCATAACAATTCATAATTCTGGGCCATTTCATGAATCTTTTGCTACTGCTCAAAATATAACCATGCAACATAAGAGGGGTTTTATGGCCCAGGGTCACATTTTATCATATTAAGTGCAATATAGACATTTGCACACTTTAATCTAGGGCTGAATGATAAATCGAAGGTGATTTTGATGCGCATTTTGTCAGTAAAGCCAGTTCTGTAATCAGTATTAAACCTCTAGTATTAAACCTTTCAGATGCGTCTACTACACAAAATCGAAGCTTATAATCACAGACAGTTTAATCACATGATAATAAAATCAGCGATACTCATTCTGTGATAATGACCGCGGTATCTCTGTAGTAAATGTGCGTGTGAAAATACCCCAATTTATGACGTTTTTACTTCAAACTCGCTTCATAAATTTAGTTAAGTGTTAGAAATGAATCCTTCAGTGATGAGACAATTCTGTAGTCATGTTCAGTGTCACTCTGAATCAATGAAAGCAGTGAAATCTGCATATATATTTGCAGGAGTTGTATATTTGTATAGTTTTAAATGTTTAGCAAACCCTGACAGCAGATTTCATCAGTAAGCTGATTTTTTGTGAGTTATCATTGTATTAATATGCATGTAAACACTCTAAATCTCCAGGACTGGTGGAGGTGGACGTCAAGCTGCCCAGAGGAGAGTATTCTGTTGATTTCTTCACATCAAACTTTGGGACAGGCTATTACAATGACTACAAAATGAAATGGAACTTTGCCGTCGAGCCAGTGGTTAACTTTACCGTTGAATTTAAACACATCGCTCCACCAGAATGCCAAAAGAAAGAGGTCACGGTTGATTACCTGTTCGGAGAAAAGACTTCATTCACGAAGAGGCCGACAGACGTTCAACCCAACAATAAACAGGGAGACTTCAGCTTGACTCTGAACAACTGTGAAGCAAAAAGTGCAGCAAAAGTTCCTGGGCTTTCAATGCACATCATGGTCGGGGTGTTCAGGGGTGGCATTCCATGTAAGGAGAAATAATGCATACCTAGTAATAAATATATAAAACAAATTTAAACTCTTTACAAAGGATATTGTTTCATATATGCAAATAATTAACATGGTGTTTGTGTGCGCGACTGTTCTGTTCAGATCTCTGCTCTGTGGATCTGCAGAAAGAGGAAGGACTGAGTCTGGAAATTGTAAACACAAACCCGCAGTCGTACTGTGAAATGAGATCGAACTCTGTGGTGCAGGAGAAAATCGTGGTTCCTGTGGGCGGAAAAGCTGATCTTTACTTCCTCGACTGTCCTGCGCAGGATCTGCGGCTCACGGCTACAAAAACCATAGGTATGGTAGGAGAACAAACTTCATCTGTGGAGCGTCTCTGGCACACATTAGCAGAATTACACCAAGCTCTCTGGTTTAAGACTTATTAAAGTAATATGTTTTGTGCTCTAATGGCTAGATTTATATTGGGGTGTGTTTTGTTATGTGAATAGTTGGAGAATTGTATGCATGCATCAAAAATCCACTCCATCATCTATCCATCTATTTACCATCCACCATCTATCCATTCCATCCATCGATCAAATTCAAATTAATAAATGGATGGATTGATTGATGAATAATGGATGGATGGAGTGGATAATGGATGGATGGATAGATGAATGAAATGGAAGATGGATGGATGGAGTGGACCATGGATAAAGGATGAATGCATGCATGGATAAATGGATTGATTGGATAATTGGTAGATGGATCGGTTGATGGATGTAGTGGTTGATGGGTGGATGATGGATGGAGTGGATGATGGATAAGCAGAATGGATGGATAGATAGATGGATGCATGGATGGATGGATGGATGGATGGATGGATAGATAGATTGAATGGATGATGGATGAATAGAGTGGATGATGGATCGAGTGGATGATGGATAGACTGGAATGAATGGACAAAGTGGACGGTGGATAGATGGATGGAATGGATGATGGATAGATTGATTGAACGAATGGATAAAGTGGAAGGTGGATCTTGGATGATGGATAGATTGGAATGAATGGATAAAGTGGAAGGTGGAGCGATGGATGGAATGGATGATGTATAGATTGATGGAATGGATGGATAGAGTAGATCAGTGGTGTCCACACTCGGTTCCAGAGGGCCGGTGTCCTGGAGAGTTTAGCTCCAACCCTAATCAAACACACCTGAACCAGCTAATCAAGCTCTTAAAAGAGATACTAGAAACCTCCTGGCAGGTGTGTTGAAGCAGGTTGGAGCTAAACTTAGCAGGACACCGGCCCTCCAGGACCGAGTTTGGACACCCCTGGAGTAGATGATGGATAATGGATAGAGTGGATGATTGGTAGATGGATGGAGTGAATGATGGATAGATTAATGGAATAGATGGATGGAGTCGTTGATTAATAGATGGATGATGGAAGGATGGAGTGGGAGATGAATTTATGGAGGGATGGATGAAAGGATTGATTGGATAATGGGTAGATGAATGGAGTGGATGATGGAAGGATGAATGGATGGATGAATTGATGGATAATGGGTAGATGGATGGATAAAAATGGATGAATAGATAGATTATGGGTGGATGATAGGAAGATAGGTGGATGCATAGAATGATAGATGGATAAATGGGATGATGGATTTTACATTTTGTTTTGAATTACACGTCTTTTTTGCGAACATTTAGGGTCTTTTGTTTTACCTAAATATATATATTTCTGTAATGTTCTGTAATTGAATCCCTGTTTAAGTCACACATAAATGTTTCCGTGGCAACTAACAGAAACAAAATATGTTTTGTCAGTTTAAGATCGTCATAATGTAATCACAATCTTAACTAAACAATATTCATATTCACTCACCAGATTGATCACTTCTTCTTCTCTTTCAGACTTCTCTGGTGTCTCTGCCCGTTCTGTCAGAGAGAGGTCCCTAGAAATCCCCATAATGAAGTGGAATCTCCCAGTGGCGCTCCATGAGATCTCCTGGCTGCTCCGAGTGCCCGATCAAACCACACTGGACCTCTCGTCTCCCTCCAGAAACCTGCATCAGTCTGTCCCAGACAAGCCCTGCAAGGAGAGGGTCTCTCTGCTGGTGTCTGAGACCCTGGGCTCCAGCATGGGTCAGTTCTGCTCTATGGCTGACGGTGCCATCCAGAAGATCCAGATCAGAGGAAACGTGTCCATCACTGTGAGTCCGAATACAGTCAAAGACCTGAGCCAGGAGATGGGCCCTTTCTTAAAAATCGCCCCGAGTCCAGAGATCACCGGTGAGTGTTTTATTCAATGTTTGCTCATCAAGGCAACATTGAATTGACCATTGGACAAATAAATGCTGTAAAAGTGGTGAAATTGTGAAAAATTATGATTATTTTATTTATTTATATGATTTATTATTATGATTTATTTATTTTAAATTTCTTTTTTCCCAATTAATGTGAAAATGATTCTTTTTCCATGAAAACTGCTGTAAAAAAAAAAAAAAAAGTACTTTCTCTCATTGTTTTTTAAAATGACATTTGCTCCTTAAAGGCTACATTCATTTGACCATTAACAAGTACAGAAAAAATCTGATATTGTGAAAGAATATTATTTTATTTATTTTACTATTATTATTTATTTAGTATTAAATTATTATTTTATTTCTTTTATTTATTTATTTTAAGTATCTTTTTTTTCCATTATTTAAAAATGACATTTGTTCCTTAAAGGCTATATTCATTTGACCATTATCAAAAATGCAGTAAAAGCAGTGATATTGTGAAAAAAAAATTATGTAATTTTCAATATTATGGAAAAAATTTATTATTTCAAGTTTCTTTGTTTATATTTTTATATATTTCTTTGACAAATGCAGTAAAGTGGCGTGCTATTTATTTATTCATTTTTATAGTATTATTATTATTATTATTATTATTATTATTATATTTTAATTTATTTTAGTTATTTTGAATTTATTTTATATTTTTTTCCCATTAAGAAAATTATATTTACTTCTTTGACAAATGCAGTGAAAATTATCTTAAAATAAATAAATAAATATTAATTAATTAATTAATCAACATAAATAAATAAAAAATGAATTTAAATTATATAAATAAAAATAAATTAATTAATAAAAATAAATAAATAAATAAATAAATATAAATACATAAATAAATATAAATTAATTAATAAAAATAAATATTAATTAAATAATTAATTAAAATTAATAAAATAAATATAAAAAATATAAAAATAAATACATATTAATTAATTAATATAAATTAATATAAATATATTATAAAAAATGTAAATAAATAAATAAATAAATAAAATAAGCAGCCAGCAGAAATGCTCCTAAGTCATTATAATGCAACACTATCTAGAATACTGGAGTAACAGTGCTAAAAATTGAGCTTTGAAGCACAGAAATATATCGCACTTTAAAATATACATCAGTATTGAAACACCTATTAAAACTTCAAGTAATATTTCACAATCTTTGCATATTTTATTTGTAGTAAATAAACCTGAGCACTTCAAAAGCATTACCAACACAAACATTCATAATCTTCTGTTTCCCCCACAGAGAACGTCATCTACACCATCTCTCCTCTTATTTCGGGCCCCACATACCTTGCGTCCCCCGGCTGGCCTGATGGCATGCACCCATCCTCATCCGCCTCCTGGATCATTAACGTTCCTCCAGAATATAGGGCTAATGTCTGGTTCACAAACGTCAGCAAACCTGTGTGTGACTCTGGCCACGCAGACCTGGAGATCAGCCCGCTAGACTCCACAGGAAAGACAGAGGTCTTGAGAGAAGATCAGAGTTTCCCAGATTCCATCATTCAGCAGACCAGCTTCTACCTCAACATGAGCAACTGTGAGCCCGCAAGTGGCCGATACGCTCTACTGACCAAAATCACCGTCCAGAAGGAGAGCAGTGAGTCTAGCAGCACTCAAACACACATTACAGGCTACAGACAGATTTTTCTGCTCAACAGGGCTGCATTTGTTTGATTAAAGAGCCCCAATTATACAATAAAAAGGTCATATTTTGGTTTTGGGGGTCTCCAACAACAGGCTGATATGCATGTTTGGTCAAAAACACTTTCATTTTCTTATAATAGGCATTTATTTTTATCTAATTATCCCAGCGACGCCCATATGATTCGTTCAGCAATTCATTTGTCCCCAAACTCCTCCTTAGCGCGATGCTAATCTGCACTAGTTGATTTGATGACCCAGTCTATTGCGATTGATCGACTGCGTGCAGCGTGAGAAAGAGAGTAATGCCCACCACGGCTTATCAACAATGTTGAAGTAGTCAGAGTGCAGAGTGTATGTGCGAGCCCAATGCAGGAGTGCATTACAGCAGTGCTGTTAAACACCAGCATATGCTTTATTCTGAACCATGACACACATTCAGTATTAATCCACACTGTGGCAAAAGCTGAACTATTTTGAAACGTGACCGCCACACTTGTGTAGGAACAGCTGACGGTGGCCTTAGCAATGAGAAACGGCAGTGGATCACGAGCTCACAAAAGCAATTAAATCTGTAAACAAAGCAGCACGTGTCATGTTTTCAACTTGGTTTTAGACTCGCTATGAGAATATAAAGAGTTAACCAGATACACTACAAGCCGCGTGGAGCGGTTACAAGTAACAAAACACAATTAAATACATAGTTTGCAAGCTAGAGAAAACAAGCGACCATTTTAATCGCACGTACTTACACTTGTGAAATGGAGGAAGAAACCGGTCCATGAACTGTGTACTGTAAAGTTCCTGTCAGGCTCTGACAAAGTTCCATAAATCAATAGTCTTTTTCCGATCCTTCCTTTAACTAACGGCCGTCGAATCCCCCGTTGTAAGCGTGTAGATTGCTGAAGCACTCGTCAGGAAAATGACAGGAACACAGCACAAGGCTGGGGCTATAATGCTGAGGTA
>CAIGQQ010002490.1:3061933-3074139 GCA_903798035.1 Danio albolineatus
GCAAATATCTGTGTAATAAGCAGGATAAAGTACATCCTGCTGCTGATAAACCTGTCCGACTTTATTCTGGGATTTTGGTCATGTATAAATACAATAATTAAAATAGAGCAAATTGAATAATGAAATGGAAAATAACACTGTATAGTCTGCATTGTAGTAATTCAGTCAAATTATTCTTCATTAAAGTTACAAATGTTGTACGTTTTTGTGCCCAAATGCTTTAAACTCTCTTAAAATGGCTTTAAAAGCCATGCAAATTTTAAAGTTTCACTCTATTATGGTTATACTTTGCAGTGGCACCACAATTCTTATGTATTCTCAATTGTTGATCAACCATAATCCCAACTCAACATTGCATATTCTGCAATATGACTTTTGTGGACATGCACATTGTGAAATCGATGCTAAACAATATATTGTGCAGCCCTAGTTCAGATCAATGTTTTGTGGAAAATATTCATGTCATAAACAGGATAAAGTACATTCAGCCGGTTCTTTTTGATGTGACAATTTTTCAAAAATCAGGCCCAATTTTCTCAGGAAAACATGCTAGTTTTCAGGAAAATACGCTAGTAAACCCCTTCAAACTATCCATAGCTGTGTTTCTGTTAACCTTCCAAACCATACTAATTGAAATATTTTTATTACCGTTTCATAAAAACTCACATATTTTATAAAAAAATTATAATAATAAAAAATCGGTTTACAGGTTGACTTGTCTATGTAAAAATGTTAGAAAAATATGCATAAACTATAAATAAATGCAAATAAATTCTAGTAATGGAGGATGGTGTGGTGGACAGCAATAATTATATAAGAAAAAGCTTTTCCTACCGCAGTAAATTCAGATTTTCTTTTTAATGTTCTTGTTTTTCAGGTAGTGACAATTTTATCCTCATTGGAGGGAAACGCTGCATTGTTCGCAAAGCTTTATGCGATATTCCAGTTTTTCGAATACATTTAATTCACTTTATTGGATAAAAACTTAGCCATCAGCTAGGTGTGTCCCAGCCTTTAAAGGGTTAAAGATGTAATGTGCGATTTAAAAATTGTAGAAGCTAGCATGATGCAGCTGGTGTTACAAAATTATAACTATACCCCACTGCTTATAGTTACATCGAACATCTATTAAATCCTAAACGAAAGCGAAAAGAACCTTGCTGCGAGTACCTTAAAATTCCATTTCACTTCAAATCAATGCACTTCCATCCAATTATATTATTGCTTCTCTGTTGCATCACTTTAGCAAAACTCATCGCATGCAACATTTTCTGTGGATGTGTTGTGCTTTGGAAGACCCTCAGTATGCAGATCACTTCCAATCCTCCAAAACCAGGATTTATGAGTTTTGGTTGACACAAAAAAAAAAGCCAGGAGACACTAATTTGGTGGAAAAAGCCTGTTCCTTGCAGCGTGGCAGGCGTATATTTGGGTACGGCCCCATGGAAAAGATGTCACAGGGTCTTCTATTAAAGCATGATATTCTCCATAACGTCTGGGAGATCCCTTTTGAACTGCAGGCCAGAAGCAGCGGTTCGGCCGCTTGCCTCAACCCAACCATTTTAATTAGCATCAATAAAAACAGCTAATACGCTGAGCGTGGAACGAGGCTAATATTTGTCAAGGATTAATGGCCGCTTTTTCTTAATGCAGCAGTTTTTAAACTAACGCCACTTTTGAGAGCTATCAACTTACTGGGTTTTTTCCATGTTGTCAGGTTCTCGAAATTGGTACTTGGGGATGACAGTAAAACTGAAGTGCTGTCTGGCATCTCGTTAGCTTTTTCTCGAACGTTGTTCAGATCCAGTCGGGTTTCATGTGCAATTGTGCGTGTCTTTCGATTAAGGTTTTGATTGGAGACGAGCCGGAGGTGGGAATGGAGAATCTTATGGAGGTGGAGATTCCTAAAGACGTGGAGGAAAAACTCAAGGAACTGGACGCCAAGGAGCTGGAGCAAATGGAAAAGGACAAACAGGAGCTGGAGAAGAGCCAGAATAAATCTCCCGAGGGCCTAGAGAGATGAATACACATCAGAACTAAAAAATACTCGAATAGAGACTCTTATCAATGTTAAATGTACAGCATCTGTATTGGAATGAATGAGAAACTGAGGATCTTGATGGATGTTGTCATGTCTTTGGCTTGATTTTAAAAATACAATATAAACCACATTAAAAGAAATACTACAGTTATTTATCATAAATACTGTAGTGTTTTTGAACCGTACTGTAGTAAAGTGTGTTATACTGTGTATATATATTATGATATTTACAACTCTTGTTAATGAATGCTACCGCATGCTGTCGTAGTAACCATCGTGATCTGATAAACTGTGAAAATACTGTAGTATCCCCTTTCGGGGTATGTTCTTATTCAGGCTGCAACCCTTTGGAGCTGTCGTAAATCCCATATTTCTACTAAATTCGCTGTTGGCGCTAAGATGTGTTTTGTTTTTCATTTTGAGGAAATGAATGGATGTCAATGGAGCAATGTTAGGTCAATGGGACCACTTTAGGATGTCCTAGCTGTCCTTATATTACCGTAGCAGCTACAGAATACCCACAACAAATTCATTCAAGCGCTTTACTATAGTATAATTCAAAAACACTACAGTATTTACTTTGAGATGGTATTTTTTTTTTCCATGTGGAAGTTTTTGGAGGAACAAAGTTGGTTTTATCTGGTTGTATTATCAAATGGTCAAACACTTAAATCAACAAGAAACCAGCTATTATGTTCCAAAACAATAATTCTCCCTCAATTTGGTTATGGTCATATATTCAAGTAGAGCTAAAGCTGGATAATGGGGTTCACAATAACTCATTACAGTCTGTAAAATGTAAACTGATTTATTTTCCACATATATTCCATTATAAAGAAATAAACTCTCTCTTAAAATATTCTGAAGTGACAATATCATTTACTGTAGTAAAAACTAAAGTATATACTACATTGACTAGTTACAGTTGACTGTTAATAGCACAGCATTCATTAACAGTGCTGTAGATATTATATAGAGCATGATGCACTTTACTATAGTACTTTTTACTTCAGTATGTTTTGATATGGGTCATCTGTGCAGACTTCTGTCGTGCAAATGATGTTTTAATGGTTTAAACCTGATGATGATGAAAAAACAAGTTGTATTTTGCTGCCCTCGTGTGGATATACTATTAATACATTTTCAAAACTCACCCATCGTTCATGAAATCTTCGGTATGTTTTCACCTCTCTGGCGGTTCCAAGATGACATTCTCCTGCTCTGAAGAGTTCAATACAAATAAATAAATGTTTTAGATTAAAAATCACCAATATAAATATGTATTTTAATCTTACCATGAGTGTGGTTTAGCCCTGAGCACTACAGTATTGACAAAATGGTGGTCATATGGGCTGGCGACGTTTATGCTCTAAACCAGGGGTGTCCAAATTCGGTCCTGGAGGGCCGGTGTCCTGTAAAGTTTAGTTCCAACCCCAATCAGACACACCTGGGCTATCTAATCAAGCTCTTACTAGGCTTTCTAGAAACATCCTTGCAGGTGTGTTGAGGCAAGTTGGAGCAAAAATCTGCAGGACACCAGCCCTCCAGGACCGAGTTTAGACATGCCTGCTCTAAATCTTGTATAATGTAACTTGTAAATAAGTTTCTGTTCATGTATAGCAAAGCATATAAGCCTGCAATTGTCAAAAATAGAAATACAATTTAACATTTAATTTTATGTTTACAATTGAAAGACTTTTGTTTCTCCCTTGGGGACGGTTTTACATTTTCATTGTATTTCTGTGCTCATTTTGGCTGTAAAAATGCTCACAGCTTAAGGTTTAGTTGGATTTATTTCACCCCATTGCATGTCATAAATCTATTTCTCACTGGATACAAACAAAACGTTCCTCTCAGGACAAAACGTTCCCACCGAAACCCGTTTAAACAGTTATATTTAATCCCAGGGAGTGCATTAATCAAAAAGTCACATTCTTTGTTAACAGTGTTCCCTTTAGTTGGCAAGTCTTAACATTTTATTCAGTTTATTCAGCAAGTGAAAAGTGCTGTGCTGGTAAACCTCACTGCTCTGACCTCTAAAGGTGCTAGTGCTAGAGGCTATGATCTTTAGCCTCATTGTTAGACCAACTGACTACTATGCAGAAGGTCGCCGGAGCTGATCCCAGCTCAGAGCGGGTTATGTGCGGTAGAACTTTTGGGGTTAAATTGGTGTCGTGACCCGGATGGGAGTTAGGTTTAGGGGGGTGAGTGTAGCGGAGGCCAGCTAGTGAAGTACTGAGCTGGTAAACCTCACTACTCTGAATTCTAACGGTGTTCTAGCGCTAGAGGCTATGATCTTTAGCCTCCATATTAGAGCAACTGACTCCCACGCGGAAGGTCACTGGTTCGATCCCAACTTTGGTGGTCTAGGACCGGTGAGGTTACTCAGGCCACAATAATTTAAATGATTTAATTATTAGTATGTGTGTGTGTGTGGATTAATTTGTCGGTAGGTTGCCTGTATAAAGACTGAGAAGGTTGCATGTGTGGATTTTTTTATGCGACACTGCACTAAACAATAATAATGGATCATAAATAAGGTTACCCAAGCTGTAATAATCCAAAAATAATCATCTTAGCTTTTACTATATGAAAAATAAATTGTATTTATTATTAATAAAAACAACAACAGTGGCATAATGTAAACATGTTTACATAAACTGTTATTTAAAAGGGTTAAATATTTCAAATAAACTGATTTGTGGTGATTTTCATCAGGACTGATGCTGCTAAAAACTATGAAAATGTACAACTACTTAAATACGGTGTCATCTTTGTCCAAGATCCATACCGGTAATGCATTTAAATTGATTCACAAGGGTTAAAAATCTTTAGACTATGACTGAAAGAGTCTTCATCGTCGGGTCGGATTGTTATTAAGTCATTAATCTGACAGACTGAGGCAGTGTTCATCTTTCTGACAGGCCGGTGAGTGTTAAAGTGCATGTTGGTGGTATACGGAGTTGAGATGTTGGACAGGTGGAAAGAGAATTAACCAGGAAACCCAGAGAAAGCAGATGGACGTGAGCCACTGAAAACAGCTTCTACAGCAGGAAGAATAACAAATTACTGTAAAAATCAGTCAAAATATCACTATGGTGCTTGAGGAAATGTCCACTGGGGTTATCATCACGTCACTGTGGTCCACATTTCAAGACGTCTCGTCCTATACTGCATGGATTGAGTCAAATTGCACATTTTTGGACTATAGAAACGTAAGGGTGATTCCAGGTCAAACCATGTTTTAGACTAAACCGAGCTGCTAAAATCATTTAGATATCGTCATTATGGTCTGAATGGATAGGATGATTGCATTCAATGTTTTTGCAAACTGCATTCAAGGTTTTTTTTAAATGTTTAGCCACTCTAAGGCCCAATCCCAATTCAATTTTTGTATTTTTGGTATTCATCTTCAGGAAAATCACTGAAGATATATCATGTTATCATATCGATATAAAATCATAACTGTACTTGGCATTTACACCCTGGCCATATTTATCTATGTAAACATACAAAAAAAAATATTAACATTATAGCAGACTCTGCAAAAAGGTCATTCTTAGACACTACACTTTTCTGACAGGGTATTCGAGTGTCATCGATTGACAGAATGTTGCTGAACTGCTACACAGGAGGTATTATTATGGATTATTGATGGCCAAGTTTTGCGGTTTTTATTTTAAAATCAAGACGGCAAAACACAAATGCGGTTATGAATGTTTTCAAACATGCTTGTTTGTTGAAAATATTCATAAAAAAAGTACTAATTTGTGCGTCTCCTGACTTCCGTGTGTAGCTATCCTGCAGTTGTAGATGGTATATTCAAGGGAATTTTCTTACCCCTTGGTTTCGAGTGTAGTCCTGGAAAATCTCTGTTTCAAGGGGTATCTAGCCCTTCCCCTTAGCCCAACGCCTTCAAGCTAAAGAGAATTGGGGCACCCCTACCCCTTCACTTGAATGCGCAAAACGAGGTGGTAAGGGAAAGGGCTAAGGGCTATAATTGGGATTGGGCCTAAAACTGAAAATGCTAGGTGGATAATACTCAGATTTCTTAAATTTAGGTTAACCATGAGACTCCTGTTATTATAAGTGAAAACCAGGGCTTAATTTGTGCCGTAACACGACAGATCCGGAACCTCATTTTACCAATCACCCTCCTCAACCACTCTCCTCGCCCGTCTGCTGTTCACTTTCACTTTCTTCTGAGACTCCCCAACCCTCTTCACTTTCGTCCAACGACACCTCTCCATCCTCGGGTAACATCCCCGATCTGTTCCGGGACCTCGCAATTCACAAATTAAGCACTGGTGAAAACATATATTGTTTGACATTTAGTGAACCTATATTTACAACTCAGGCTCATTCTGAAAATGTACCTCTATATACAATTCTGGAGAGCACCAAATATGTCCCAGGAGTTTTTTTTTCAGTATTTGTTTTCGTGAATCCACCAGAGGCCGCTGTGTATGCTTTTTAATCTCGAATTTCTCTCGTGAGTACCATTCACTCCTGTTAATCTTGTGTAAATCCAGCAGAGGCTGCTGTCGACGTACTAACTGATTGACTGACTGATCGACTGACCACCTTCCTCCTTCCCTAAACGCAACCAATAGTGTTTTCAAAAGCAACGATTGACCGCCCGCCCCCTTTCCTAAACCTAAATCGACCCAACCCAACCGCTTTAAAAAGTAATCCAGAAAAAGATAAGCCCTCGCTTGATTTTTACCACGTTTTCAGATTTTACCACATTCTCACCCTGTTATTTACTTGTTCATTTTAATTCTTGGCTTCTGTTTTTGTATACCTGCTTTCTTGAACTATTCTTCACTGGACTTAAACCCTGTCATCATGGTTAACTCCTCTCTGTGTCTCAAGTCCACCAACACGCACACAGCAAGCTGCTTTCCACATGGAGGTAAGCGGTCAGCTGGTACACTCTCAGAAATAAAGGTACAGGATCTGTCACTGGGGCAGTACTTTTTTAAAAGGTGCATATTAGTACCTGAAAGGGGTATAATGGTACCTCAAAGGTTCTTTTTAGGTACATTTGGATACTAATATGCACCTTTTAGGTACCACTGTGGCCCATTTGGGTACAAATATGTACCTTTTAAAAAAGGTACTGCCCTAGTGACAGCTCCTGTACCTTTATTTCTGAGAGTTTAGGTGCGAAAAGGAACAACGTCATACTGCCTCGTAGCGTTCGTTTTAAAGACGAAATGCAGCTATACGTTTCTCTGGCTACATAATTTGCAATATCCTTAAATGTATTTAGGGATATGTTTTCAAAAACCTATGTTGTATATTTCTTGCATCAAAAGAGGACAAGTATATATGAAGTCTGGTTTCTCTCAAAGTTTCTTGTCCTTCACTTTCGTCAATCGGTGAAGTTTGTTCCTCTATCCCCACTGGCTTGCTTGGTTTGGAGGAGCTGCGTATCGGTGGATTTGCTCTTCCAGTGGTGCCTGCAGCTGTACAGCTGTACGCTCTGTGCGTACCATGAGAGGGCGGGAATTGATGCCGCTTATTTATTCATTTATTTATTTATTACATAATTTGAATAGGTTATTAACCAGAATATATTACGATATATTGACAAAACAAGAAAGCATAACAACAAATAAAGGTGTGTGTTTGTGTGTTTTAAAGTGTGTATGTACTTGCATGGTGCATGGGTAAAGAAATCTTTACTTTAGGTTTTATTTTTACCTGACTAAAATTACAATTCAGATAGCTATTGATGATTTTCGGTCAGTGGAAATAAGGGTTTATTGCTTCACTAATGGTTGTATCACAATCTTCTGTAATATGCTAATTTATAATTTAATATGTCATAATTTTAAAGATCACATCTTGAGCGAAATATTCATATTATTAGAAATATTAACATTAAAAAAGGAAACGAATTATGTCGTAACGAATGCCCTTAATTAATGTAGCCTTTGACCCTAAGCATCAGCGTTTCGAGACGATTGGGGGAAAGGGGGCAGGGTGGTGCTGGATTTGTGCGTACCTTGGAATAAAATCCAGCAGGCGCCCCTGTGCTCTTCAGTGTTTGGACTTTTAGCAGTGAATTTAAACCACACTGAACTGAACTGAACTTCAACTCTGAAAACTAGAACTTCTGTTAAGCTGCTTTGACACAATCTACATTGTAAAAGCGCTATCGAAATAAAGATGAACTGAATGGAATCAGTGTCCAGCAAAGCAGTGAGCGAGTCTCCTTCAGCTGAAGAAAAACATCATCAACACTGACCGTATGACGGCTGATATATTCGTGAATTCTTCCTCACCTTCTCATGAGTTTTAACCTAAAACTGACACGCTTCATTTTATAAACCCCTTCGCCCATAAATCAGGGTAACACCAGTGTTTGGAGCGGGAAATAAAGCTCCCGTTTCCCTCCAGAATAACAGCTGATGCCAAAATGGCTGCGCTTCAGGGCGACCTCCGTCTCGGGTCCTCCTCCGGTTTTTATTCACCTCTCCAGTTCAGCTTTACTGCCTAATTGGGTCGCTCGGACTGACCACACGGAGGATGTGTGCGTGTTTAAACAGCTGTAAACCACAATTGAGCATCTCAAGAGCGCAGTGAACACTTCGAGGGAAGAAAGAGGTGTCGTTTGCACACTTGCTCGGTCCCCGATCATCTCATCGACACCGTCCAGCGTGTAAATCACCAAATCTGATCGTGAAATGTTTAGTGCGGCGGGATAAACCGCAGTCCTTCCTGAACGCTCTGGTCTGCCTTTTGTTTGGCTTTCGTATTTCTGTCAATGATGTTTTTATTGCAACCTTGAACAGCGCAGTTAAAAGGCCAATAAGATGTCATTTAATTTTGTTGGCCGTCTTTCAAAGGAACATTTCAGGTTCGCTGTGTCTACACCACTGTGTTGATTATATGATTCAAAGTTTGCAGTGAGTACGATTTAAAAAAAAAAAAAAAAAGAAAGTACACTGTTAGAGTTTGCCACATTTTTTTCGGCTTATAGTCCCTTTATCAATCTGGGGTTGCCATAGTGGAATGAACCGCCAACTTATCCAGCATATGTTTTACGCAGCGGATGCCCTTCCAGCTGCAACCTATTACTGGGAAACATCCATACACACTCACTCACACACATACACATACAACTACATCTGACCCAACCGAGGCTCAAACCAGTGACCTTCTTGCTGTGAGGCGATCGTGCTACTCACTGCGCCACCATGGGGCACATAGTTTGCCACAATTTTTTAATAATACCTTTACAGTAGGGTAGAGCGGGGCACAAAGTAATACTTTTTGGGTTTGTCCAAATAATGAACAAAGTAATGGGGTATTATCTTTATCAAAGCAGGTGGGCCACATGAACAATGGAACGTTCCTCCTGTACTGCACATATGCGAGGTGTGGGCGCACTAACGTTATTGCCAGCCAGTGTTGCTAACTAAACAACTTTTCAGACCACCCTAGTGCCAAATTTTCAAAAAAAAGTGACTAACGAATGTTTTTAGGTTACTGGAGATTTTTAGAGACTCTCGTGTGTCCGTGCTGTACCGTTCCTGACGTTACTCTTCGCAACGAGCTGCGGGTGATGCTGTCGCTCTCTCTCCAGCCTCAGAGCACTCAAAGGCGGCACAGTGCCACAGAGCCGTCTCTTCTGAACCCAATCAGACACACCTGGGCTAGCTAATCAAACTCTTACTAGGCTTCTAGAAACATCTGTGCAGGTATGTTGAGACAAGTTGGAGATAAAATCAAGACACTGGCCCTCCAGGACAGAGTTTGGGAACCACTGCTGTACATAGTTTCTGAACTTGTTTTTTTTTTGAGAGTGTGAATTTATTACTTTTAATTTTACATTAGGTAGATAAAGGTTCCTTTAAATATTAAAATATATAAAATATACTTTAAATATTTTCTCTCTCTCAATACACAGCATAAATTCTAGTGTTGAATATACAGTGTGATTTTTTTTTTTGGCGTTCTGTGTTAAAACCGGAGTACATTTTAATCCACGAGTGTGAAAGAGTGTACATTTAAGAGTTTTTTTTTTTCAGTGTTAAACTTTTAACACAATATGCAGTGTATTTCCCACAGTGGTCAAACCAGTATGTTTTACTTAAACTTGAAACAAGTCTTTTTGCATTTTAAAATGCAAAGAGTTGAATGTATTGAAAATATTTCTGAAAAGATTAATGAACATTTAATAAATTAAAACCATTTTCAACATATTTGATAAGTTATCTGTCACACAAACGAATTGATAATATAGGAAAAAAGGTAATACATTAACACTTTAAAGGATAACACACTCTCTTACTGTGTTAAAATGAACTCTGTGAGTAATGTACTAATTTACAAAATTAACTCCAAAATGGAGTCATATGTACACCCAAGGAGTGTAAAGTTAAACTCAAATTGAGTTAAATGTATACTAACTTTTTGCTGTGTCTATATATATATATATATATATATATATATATATATATATATATATGTGTGTGTGTGTGTGTGTGTGTGTGTGTGTGTGTGTGTGTGTGTGTGTGTGTGTGTGTGTGTGTGTGTGTGTGTGTGTGTGTATGTATATATTTTTTAAATGTCTTATGCATTTATTTTTCAAAAATGCTAGGGCTCCACACCTGTAATTGCTTAGGGCCCCAAAATCAGTAAGTTTGCCCCTGCTTGTTACATTTTACCTCACGTTACTTTGTGCCCTGCGCTCCCTTAACTTACTGCATATAAGGAATTTGCAGTATTCTACAGTAATCAAAGTAATCACTGCTACTGGAGTTGAAGACAAATATGAGACAGTTATTGGAAAAAAGAAATGAACATTTAGTGTTACATGTCTTTATAATGGACAGATGAATGAAAAATGAATAATAAAAATACTGTACATGATCTGGTCACTTGTTTGGAATGTATTAAATAGTAATAATAGAATAATAATAAAATACAATTGAATGGGTAATTTAGGCTAATAAACAATATAAATAATACTCGGTATAATTACTGCGAAGATGGCGGCGGGCGTCGGTAGCTCTGGGACTGTCAACAAGAGGCCAAACATGAGAAAGTTCCCATGGACGGAATCTGCGGCTTTCGCGCTTCCGCTGTTAAACGGCACCTGATCCTTCAGCGGCACCGAGAGCCGCCGGAGCCCGGATTCCTTTCAGTCTCAAAACACAGTCTGATGCAGTCAGTCAAACAGGGGAGCGGCCAAGGTCGTCTGAGAGCCCGTCTGAGGAGAAACAAAAGCCGGTCACACCAAAGTCTGACCTCCGTGAACCTTTAAGGTATAGCCTGCTGCACTGTATCAGAATTATTACAGCTAACTACTATAACCACAAACCTAAAACTGTTATGTTATGTGAAAAAATATTCAAGTGAAATAAAATGAACACACATACAAATATGAGCGTTTATTTAAGCTAAGCTAACGTTAGATTATTTTTTGGCCGTTTTATTATTATTATTTTTATTATGAATATGTACAAACTTAGTACAAGAATATACATCTCACAACAATTTTGAACAAATAAAATAAATTAAAATGAGAGAAATTATATTAGTTATACAATCAATGTATAAACAAATGCCAGAGGTAAAACTAAATAAATAAATAGGTAAGATAATAATAATAATAATAATAATAATAATAATAATAATTCTATTTTTTTTTTCTCTTATGCTTTCAGGATAATATTGTATTATGTTGTATCCGACTGTTTGTGTATTGTGAAATGGCCTTTGTACCCCCTTTTTTATTTTAATTTCTTGTTTGTTTGTTTGTTTGTTCTATTTATGATAAAAGCAATAAAAAGATTAATGAAAAAAAAAGAAAATAAGTTGTACTTTTTGAATCGATTCCATCTTGTATTAAAGCAAATATGACTTCATATAACCCAATTTGTATTGGTGTACCAAATGTCCTTAAAATAAAGTTAGAAACCTAAATCTAATAATAACAATAATATTAAGTATACTGAAAAAAAACAAACAAAAAACAAATGAGTAGATTCTTTAACACCACCAAAAAAAATAAAAAATCTTAAGTTTTCTCTAAGCTAACAGTAGATATTAAGTAAATGTTTCTCTTTTCATAAATCCTTGAAGTACTAGAATAAGCAACAAATAACTAATAATTGTATATGTATATATATATATATATATATATATA
>CAIGQQ010002490.1:3111669-3125990 GCA_903798035.1 Danio albolineatus
AAAGCTGAAAACCAGTAACCATTGACTTCCATAGTATTTGCTTTTCCTACTATGGAAGTATAGTATATCTTCTTTTGTGTTTTTGAAACCCCTTGATGGCAAATAAACAGTGAGTTGAATCATTTTTGGATGAACTGTGAGTTATGCGCTGTGAGTTAACATGAACTAGCAATGAACAGCTGTATTTTCATTTACTAACATGAACAGATACTGTAGTAAATGTATTGTTCATTGTTTGTTCATGTTAATAAATGTATTTATTAACATTAACTAATAAACCTTATTGTAAAGTGTGACCAGTTTTAATAACTAATTTCTAATAACTGATGTCTTTTATCTTTGCCATGATGACAGCACATAATATTTGACTAGATGTTCTTCAAGATACTAGTATTCAGCTTAAAGAGACATTTAAAAGCTTAACTAGGCTAATTAGGGTAATCAGGCAAGTCATTGTATAACAGTGGCTTGTTTTGTAGACAATCAAAACAAATATTGCTACCGGGAGCTAATAATATTGACCCTAAAAAAGCTTCAAAACAATTAAAAACTGCTTTTATTCTAGCCGAAATAAAACAAATAAGACTTTCTCAAGAAGAAAAAGTATTACAGGAAATACTGTGAGAAATTCCTCGCTCTGTTCAACTGTTATTTTATGTGGTGTTTCCTTTCATTTCTCACCTCCCGGATGGATGGCCATGCTGGAAATCCACTTGCAGTTGGCCATCAGCTTCTTGGTGAGCTCCTGCTTGATGAGGTTGTAGACGCGCACGTAGCGCTGCGTGGCCACGAAGAAATAGGGCCTGATGGGGTGGAAGGAGACGCACTGCACCAGACCTTTGCTCTTGCGGAAGGGGTTCTGCGTCCTGCGCTTGCTCACCTGGTGGATGAGCACCTGAACACTGCTGCTGCTGTCGGGCAGCACACACGCCAGGTAATCTCCTTTAGCGTGCCACGTCACCTGCCTCACCGCCTGCACACACATACAACACAAAGAAATCAACACTAATAGAAATTACAATCTGGCTCAAAATTTCCAATTATCCAATATCCAATTGAAACTAAACTAATTATGATCATGCATCTTGCAGTATAAACAAAGCAGCGACAACACGCTAGCCCAGATAGTCATGCAGTGTGAACACATCTGTGACACGACTACTTTGAAAATCATGCAGTTTGAACTCGGCAAAACGGTAAGAAAGGGTATTATTATACAGGTGCAATGGAAACCCTCATATCGATATCAGAATCACCGCTACTCCACACACTGAAGCAAATCATGATTGAAGCAAGTCTGATTGAAGATTACCAAAAAACAAACACATTTTTCAGTTAATTCTTCAATGAGATTAATTATTCACCTTAAAAATAACTATGTGAGCTAGCAGAATAAACATTGTACAGTGAACTTTAACATCAAGTTGTTTTGGTTTGCTCTTATGTGAAAATGAATATGCATGGGTCTTGGAAATTCAGCTTTTGAGTCAGTGAAAATCAGGGAATTTGACATTGGCTGGACAGAGTGGAAACCCTGCTAGATGGAGGTCAGAGGTGGAAGTCATTCTGTGGTAAATCCACACACGATTAATCCAATTACAGCCTCAAAGAAGCGGCGGGACTGAATTTACTGCTGTTATTAACGCCGGCCGGGCCTCTGCCAGTCTGCCAACGCGTGCCGCTGCTTTACTTTTTCCAGTAGTTTTAATTGGACACTAGAGGCATCTTAAATTTCTTTCCATTTCAGGAAAAGGACGACCACAGGCTTCTGCGGCTTCTGCCAACAGTTGAAAGCCTCTGGCTGGAGCTCACGTGAGGGACCGGCAGACACTCTCACAGGACAGAAGACGTTTAGTTACTATTGTTCACTGGAAAACACTGACCTGAACAGAGCAGAACGCATCCTGCTAATGGTTATACTGTGATGACACATCGTTCTGGTGAATTTGATGATTTGATAGTTAGATTCACAAGACAAAGAGTGCCCTCAAAATGATTAGCTATTATCATCATTTTATATTGTTTAAAACTAAACTAACAAACATATTTTAGTTAATTAGGCTGAAGTTTCATTCTTGCCAATAGTTTAGAACTGGTTGAGAAACAGAGTGAGCATCACGCTGTATGTGTGTGTGTTGTGATTACCTTGGGGTGTTTGAGGATGAGGCGGTGACCCTGCTCGTGACCTTCACCCTCTGAGACGAGCCACTGAACCGATTGCTCCTTCAGTTCCTCCGGCTCCTCGTAGGAGGAGATGAGCTGATCTGTAGCGGCGCAGACGAGCCGGTCCCCCAGAGCAGGGTTCAGCAGGAGCACCGAGTCTTCACTGCACACACAGATTAGTAATCTATTGATCATACTTTTCTAGCCATCCATCTAAATAAACTGTAATCAATCTGTGCACCCATATATCAACCAACCCTTACTAGCCATTTACCTCATCATCTAATTAACCAACACAATGAGTGTCAATCAACTGTTCAAAGCAGACTGTAAGAGAAAAAGGGGGCGTGTCTTACTAGCTGACAGCAACCAAACAGATGGAAGGATTGGGATTCCAGGCCACGCCCTTCACAGCTCCGCCCACCTCCACTGTTTTCAGGCAGCGTGCAGTGCTAACCTCCCAGAAGCGCACCGTACAGTCATCAGAGCCTGCACACAATAAACATCAGATTTATACTTGCATTATAAAACACTCCACAATCACAGACATGAGCGATTCACATGGTATAATACAGCTTCAGTTGGACAAGAAAAAAAACTATATCACATCCAGTAAATGTGCAAAAATGAAAGTGCAGATGAGTAAAAACGACACAGAAGATAGTAAAGTTAACTGTTACTACATTTTAAAACATTAATAAACAATTCCTTTACTTCTTTTTCTCTGATTAGCTTTGTGCTATTATCCACTCATAAGAAGTATTTTAGAAAACGGTAAACAAAAAAACTCCATTCTGTGTTGCGTTGTGTTTCTGTTTTGTTTATTAATTAGAGCTGCTTGATTTATCGAAAAAAAGGTTGCGATCTTGATTCGACCCCCTAGACTATCTTAATCCTGCATTTCTACGTCTCTCCGTCTTCTTTCTTCATGTAATGATGTATTCGTGGTCGCGAAATGCATAGGAACTTGCATAGGCTGTGAATAACAGGTAAAAGCTGTAAATAACATTTAGTTTGTGGCACAGAGCGATCGTTTGGGAGCGACGGAAATGCTATGTGGAAACTTCCACTATGGGGGATTTCGTTGGAATCCAATCATCTGAAAGAGCAAAACAAACAGGCCAATGAAATGCCAATGAGTTGGCAGCGTCAGCGTGCACAGCTGAAGCTATTTGCAATCAATTTGGCAATAAAAGCACAGCGCGTGCTCAGCTGAGCATCCTTTTCTAGCTGAAGAGGCTTTCCCGCCCAACAGCTAAGGGGCAGTCATTGTGGCGAAGGAACATAGCATTTCCGTTCCCCCCTTGGAGAACGAGGGTCACTTTAGTAACCGGAGCATTCCCCTTGGGGAGGGGAACTTCAATGCTATGTGGAAACTTACAATGTGGGGAAATGTATGGAAAACACCACAATGAATGAACCTTACCTCGCCCCCGATGAGAGGTTATGCCAGGCCAAGAGCGTGAGTGCACCTGCATCACCAGAGGCGCAGTCTTCCAACGTGTTCCCTGGCCCTTACTTACCCCACTTCAACAGAGGTTTTACAGATTAAGATATATTTTTCAGGAATCATAACGCATCTAGTTTATTTCTAGGATTGAAATACGACCATACGTTGGGAAGTGTGCAGTCCTGATAGGGAGGACGCTGCGGAGGCCACCTGCTGCCCAAGTGGGGAGAACTGGTGGCAAAAACACATAAAAAGGGGAGTACACATATGAATATAAGATGGTTAGCGGTGAGGGGAGACACGGGTCCTGCCTGAGAGGGGGGACTGCATCATGGCTGAATAAGTGTATAGGATCGCCAGTGCGAATCACACATAGCGAGCACCTATACCCAGAACGAGGGCTGACCAGCGGGCTGACCAGCTGGCAGACCAACAATGTAACGGGCCAGCGCTCTAACTTCGCTAAGTCAGATGCTGGGGGAATCTCTGCAGGGTTCGCCAAGCGGGAAACTTTACTGACAGAGCAAGAAAGCGCACGTATCTCAGTGTTAGGGAAAATGGCGAGGCAAGCATGTTACAACACCTTCACAGAGTGTTTCCTCAATCACCAAGGGTTTCCTAGCACCCTTCGGGAAACCGGTTCCACTCGAAGACTATAGAATCTTGCAAATGTGTTAGGTGTCGCCTGGCCCACAGCTCTACAGAAGTCTGTTAGAGAGGCGCCGCGTGCACGCGCCCAAGAGGATGCTATGCTTCGAGTAGAGTGCGCTCTAACTCCTGGGGGACACAGCTCGCCCTGGCTTTGGTAAGCGACGGAGATGGCATCCACTATCCAGTGGGCCAACCTCTGATTTGATAAAGCACTTCGCGGTCCACAAACTCGCAAAGCACAAACTGGACACAGTAATGAAAGGGCTCGAAATCATGATTCTCATTTAATCCAGAGTTAAATCGTGCAGCTCTAACATGAATATCAGAAGCATGTCTCCGACTCGTTAAATCTGATCATCTGCAATATGAAATAGTTTGTTTTCATAAACTCCATGTCATTTTCCAAACACGTGATGTCAAAAATGCCTTTAACCCCACGCTCCGCAAACCGTTTCCATCTCCACATAATAAAGGCATATAATCATAACCTATTAAACTATATTTACTTTGTGGAGGGCATAACACCAGCTCATCGTTATTTATTTCTGCCTCTGAGTGTGTGTTTGAGGGGAACCCTCGTCCTCGTATCAGCCTCAGCGCAGTCAGCTGTCGTCAAATCTCATTCAACTGTTCTACCTGCACGCTTCACAAACGCAGAGGGAAACAGTGCGGGAGGAACGAGCAGACGGGCTGGGCGGAGGGTGGAGAGTCACAACTCCTAAAGCCATGATCACTTTTTAAGTATTGAGCAGTGTGTGGTGACAGATATAGCAGGAGGGACGGCCTCTACAGCGGTCACACGCCTGTCTGGGGCACACAGCTGCAGAGTGTGTGTGTGTGTGTGTGTCTATATGTACATCTGAGAGTCTGTGTGCTTATGTTTGTCAGTCTGTGTGTGTGTGTGTGTGTGTGTGTGTGTGAGAGAGTGTCTATATCAGGGGTGTCCAAACTACGGCCCGCGGGCCATCTGCGGCCCGCAATCAGTTTAGTGGTGGCCCGCGAGGCTTTTTATAAATATTAATAGAATCTGGCCGCTGTACAAAAATAAACGTAATTCAATAAATAACCACCGGGTGTCGCTATCACGTGCCTTCAATTAGGCAGCATTTCTGTTATGACATAAAACGAATCGACCAAACTGAGGGAAACATAATTGATAACCACGTTTTGGTGAGCCATGGCACAACCAAGAAAAAGTAAAATCAAAAGCACAACATCACTGTTCATATTAACAGAGTTTATGGTGAGTAAAATATATATTATGATTTTAAAATGTAGAAAATAATTCCATAATAATACCACGCGCACACACACACACACATATATATATATACATCTGGCCCTCGGCCCAAAAACTTTGGACACCCCTGGTCTATATGTATGTTTGTGAATCTGTGTGTGTTTGTCAGTCTGTGTGTTAGTGCATATGTCTATGCGTGTGTGTGTGTCTGTCTGTCTGTGTATGCATTTGTCAGTCTGTGTGTGAGAGTGTGTTTGTATGTGCGTTTGTCATTCTGTGTGTGAATGAATGCGTGTCTGAGTGTTTGTCTGTACAGTATGTGCATTTGTGAGTGTGTGTGTGTCTGCCTATGTGTGTCTGTATGTCTATATGTACGTTTGTGAGTCTGTGTGTGTTAGTCAGTCAGCCTGTGCATGAGTCTGTGTGTGTTTGTCAGTCTCTGTCTGTATGTGTAATATGTCAGCCTGTGTGCCTCTGTGTGTGCGTCTGTCTGTGTGCGAGTATGACAGAGATGAGCAGTCTGTCTGACTGTGTATTTCTCTGTGTAATTGAGTCGTGTGTGTGTGTGTGTGTGGGGGGGGGGGGGGGGGGGGGATCTGAGTGCGTGCATGCATGTATATCTGTGTGTGTGTGTGTGTTGCAGAGTTTCCCGTGAAAGCTCTTGCACGTTCAGTGTCTTTAAATAAGATGTGAATGACAGTAATAATGTGAGACGTCCATTTCACAGGACAGTGACGAGACTTTTAGGAAAAACACACTCGTTTGTGCCAATACATGACCGAGATCAAACTTCATCTGAACCCATCTGGAGCCCTAATGAGGGACAACGAGCGAAACGAGATATTCAAGGGGTAAACAGCAGGACAGCGCTTGGACTTATTGCTCATGATATTTGGGAAACACACAAGCCTGGTGTGTGTGTGTGTACTGCTAGAGAAATCAATCACAGAAGAGCAGAGATGTTTACAGTGTGGACGGTGACCGTGGTAAGATGAGAGGGATGATGATGTTCATCTTTATAGCAGCAATAATGTTTAAAGTCCATTTTATAGGAGCGTAATGGTGAAGAGCCCCAAAAGAGAGACAAGAGATGCTCAAATCAACACTAAACTGCATTTACAGCCCATTTTAACCATTCATAATGCAACACTGACAGAAAAACAAGTGTCTAAAAAGAAGAGGTGTTAACATGAACAAACAACCATCATTTGCGATCCATTTTACATCCAGAAGATGTCAGATCAGAGTGAAATAGGATATTTAGGATGGGATGAACTAGTAGGACAGCACTGAGATTTATTATTAGTCATGAAAATGGAGGAAATGCGTACAAGAATGGAGGTAGACCAGAATAAAACTCTGCTGAAACTGCCCTCGACTGTTCAAAATGGATGAAATAAGAGCAAAAATGTGTGTTATAGAATATTAACAGCTCTTTGTGGTAAATAACAGCCGCGACTCAAAAGGAAACAGAAACAAGACACTGAAATCAATACAAAAAAACATTTGTAACCCATTTTATGTTCTTAAAATGACGTTTTGGAGCGAAATAAGATCCTTAAGCAAGAAAACAAATGATATTAAAATGTTAAAGTTGGCAAGTAACAGTATTTGCAGGCCATTTTACATCCATAACATGATATTTTAGAGCAAAATGGGAAATTTGAGATTCTAAAAAATATGTAACAACATGAATTTATTGGCATTTGCACATAAAATGAAGCCAAATCTGAATGAAAGATTGAAGGTTTAAAATGCATCACATATGACCAAAAACATGTAGACGCTGACCATAAACAAGAGAACGATGGAAATATTTGCCTTTATCGAAGCTACAATAATCTTATAAATCCATTTTATAGGAGCGTAATGGTGAAGAGTCCCAAAAGACAGACAAGAGATGCTTAAATCAACACTAAACTGCATTTACAGCCCATTTTAACCATTTATAACGCAATATTGTGGAGTGAAACTACGGGAAAAACAAGTGTCTGAAACGACGAGATGTTAAAATGAACAAACAACCATCATTTGTGATCCCTTTTACATCTAGAAGATGTTAGTTCAGAGTGAAATAGGATATTTAGGATGGGATAAACTAGTAGGACAGCACTGAGATTTATTATTAGTCATGAAAATGGAGGAAATGCATACAAGAATGGAGGCAGACCAGAATAAAACTCTCCTGAAACTGCCCTCGACTGTTCAAAATGGATGATATAGGAGCAAAAATGTGTGTTATAGGATATTAACAGCACTTTGTGGTAAATAACAGCCGCGACTCGAAAGGGAACAGAAATGAGAAATCAATACAAATAAACATTTGTAACCCGTTTTATGTCCTTAAAATGACGTTTTGGAGCGAAATAAGATCCTTAAGCAAGAAAACAAATGATATTAAAATGTTAAAGTTGTCACGTAACAGTATTTGCAGGCCGTTTTACATCCTCAACATGATATTTTGGAGCAAAATGGGAAATTTGAGATTCTAAAAAATGCATAATGACATGAATTTATTGGCATTTGCTAATACAATGAGGCCAAATCTGAATGAAAGACTGGAGAGGTTTAAAATGTATCACATGACCAAAAACATGTAGACGCTGACCATAAACAAGAGACCGATGGAAATATTTGCCTTTATCGAAGCTACAATAATCTTTTAAATCCATTTTATAGGAGCGTAATGGTGAAGAGATCCAAAAGACAACAGACAAGAGATGCTCAAATCAACACTAAACTGCATTTACAGCCCATTTTAACCATTCATAACGCAATATTGTGGAGTGAAACGACAGGAAAAATGAGTGTCTGAAAAGAAGAGGTGTTAAAATGAACAAACAACCATCATTTCGGATCTATTTTACATCCAGAAGATGTCAGATCAGAGTGAAATAGGATATTTAGGATGGGATGAACTAGTCGGACAGCACTGAGATTTATTATTAGTCATGAAACAGAGGCAGACCAGAAAGAAACTCTGCTGAAACTGCCCTCGACTGTTCTAAATGGACGATATAAGAGCAAAACTGTGTATTATAGGTTATTACCGGCACTTTGTAGTAAATGACAGCGACAAAACTCAGAAGACAACAGAAACAAGACACTGAAATCAATACAAATAAACATTTGTAACCCATTTTAAGTTCTTAAAATGACGTTTTGGAGCAAAATAAGATCCTCAAGCAAGAAAACAAATGATAATAAAATGTTAAAGTTGGCAAGAAACAGTATTTGCAGGCCGTTTTACATTCCTAATATGATATTTTGGAGCAAAATGAGAAATTTGAGATTCTAAAAAATGTATCATTAACATTAATTTATTGGCATTTGCTTATAAAATCTGGCATTTGCTCAACAAATCTAGAATCAGGAAAAACAAGTGTCTAAAAAGATGAGATGTTAAAATGAACAAAAAACCATCATTTGTGATCCATTTTTCATCCAGAAGATGTCAGTTCAGAGTGAAATAGGATATTTAGGATGGGATGAACTAGTAGGACAGCACTGAGATTTATTTTAAGTCATGAAACAGGCAGACCAGAATGAAACTGCCCTCGACTGTTCTAAATGGATGACATAAGAGCAAAAATGCCTATTATAGGACATTAACAGCACTTTGTGGTAAATAACAGTGATGTGACTCAAAAGAGAACAGAAACAAAATCCTAAACTCTACATAAATAAACATTTGCAATGCTTTTTATGTTTTTAAAATGACATTTTGGAGCGAAATAAGATCCTCAAGCCAGAAAACAAATGATATTAAAATGTTAAAGTTGGCAAGAAACAGCATTTGCAGGCAATTTTACATCCTTTACATCCTTAGAAAAAATGTACAATGACATGCATCTATTGGCATTTGCTCATAAAATGAAGCCAAATCTGAATGAAAGATTGGAGGTTTAAAATGAATCACATATGACCAAAAATATTTGCATTTATTGAAGGAGAAAGCAACAATAACCTTATAAATCGATTTTATAGGACAGTAATAGTAAAGTTACAGTAATGTGTCTCAAAAGGCAACAGTAAGGACAAAAATATAAACAAACCAACATTTACCAGCCATTATAATGTCTATAGGGTGATGTTTTGGAGTAAACTAAGATATTCCATAAAAAAAATGTAAATCATGGCATTTATGAGTAATGATAAAAGTGAATCACGTACTCGACTGATGCCAGACTTATTTAATTTACTTAAAAAGTTCATATAAATCATATAAAGCTAGGACAGTGTACTATTATTGTGAAAAGCCTAACTCTACATTTATTTTGGCTCTTAAACAATATATACACAAATGCTTGAGTCTATAAAATGGCAAAGAACACAACAGACATAAATGGTTGTGTGATTAGTTTTAAAATATTATTAATTACATTGGGGCAAATATTATTGACTTTAGGGGTGATTCAGACTTTTAACCAACACTTGACAATAATGCTGGCACTTAGACAACAGCAAATACAGACAAGAAAGGAGAATTAAAAAATAGATACAAGTTAAAAAAATAATAATAATAATTTAAATAAATAAATAATAAATTACAAAAAATATAAATTAAATAAATAAAAACAAAAAGTAAATACATACGAATAAAAATATATATAATTAAAATAAAAATTTATAAAACTAAAGTAAATAAAATACGTACAAATAAAAATATTTAATTAATAAAAACAAAGTAAAAAAGTAAAAATAAACCAAAAATTTAAAAATAAATCAATAAATAAAAATAGTTAAAAACATACAAATAACAAAAAAATATATAAATATAATAAAAACAAATACACAAAATATATAAATATAATACAAATAAATAAACAAACAAAAATATTAAAATATAAATAAATAAATACAAACAAATTAATTTAATTAAACAAAAATGTAAAAATAAATAAAAATAAAACAAAAAAAAAAATTTAAAAAAAACTAAAAAAAAAAAAAAAAAAAAAAAGTATTAAAAAGTAAATCAACTTCCCACAGTACTCTGAAACACCAGCTCTATCGTTTAGGGTCACGAGTATGCATGTATCTGTGTGTGTTTTTGGGAGCTCATGGAT
This sequence comes from Danio albolineatus, assembly GCA_903798035.1. Lineage (NCBI taxonomy): Eukaryota > Metazoa > Chordata > Actinopteri > Cypriniformes > Danionidae > Danio > Danio albolineatus. The sequence goes on from CAIGQQ010002490.1 coordinate 3,122,240, forward strand.
CAGAAGCACTTCCTGTGGCTGAGCAGGGCTTCCTGCCGAATACTCTGATCTCTTTTAGCCGCTGCGTTAATTTGTAGTTGTGTTTCTGGACAAAACCCAAGAGCTTCCTTTTTTATTCCAAAACTCCAACTTTAGGAAATGAACTCAATGTTCATGCTGAGATCCAATCCATCACACACACTTTTTACCCTCCCAGTTACATTACTGCAGATAAACACCAACTCCTGTTCAAACGGCAGGGGTCAGGGAGATTGCTTTAGGAGGGAAATAATACTGTTACTCTTAGAAAAGAAAGAAAGCCTTCGAGTGTTCAGAAGAGGCAGTATTTAAGACAATTAAAGGACATCTATTTTACCCCTTTAACAAGATGCAAGATCAGCTTTTGCTGTCCCCAGAATGTGTCTGGCAAGTTTCAGCTCGAAATACCCATCAGATTATTTAGTATAGCTTCCAGAATCTGCCCATTTTGGAGTCTGAGTATAGTGTAGCTGTTTTTGCAGCCTGTATCTTTAAATGCAAATGAGCTGCTTCTCCCTGCCCACCACTACTACGTGCATGTCTGCTAGAGACAGACTCGGATGAAGCTGAAGTACAGCTCATTAGTCAAAAATACCAAGTAAGTTTATTTGATGTACAGGGTGGGCCATTTATATGGTTACACCTTAATAAATAACATAGACAACTGCCTTCAGGTGACCCCAAAGATAAAAGTCTAAGGAAGTCAGATCGGGAGACCTTGTGGGCCATTCAGCTGGCCCACGATGACCACTTTTCAGGAAACTGTATTAAAGAAACCACTCCCATTTTATTAAGGTGTATCCATATAAATGGCCTATCCTGCATTTGCGGTGAAGCTTATTCAAGCCTTTCTGAAATGATGAGTCCCATACAAATGCATTTGCAGCACACACACACACATATATATTTGTGTTTACTGACACCATGCAGCCGTGGTGATTGTAACGGTTAGAGATTTTACTGTCTTTATTACAAACAGGCTCTGTTTTGAAAACATTTTAAACTCACAGAGAGTTGGAACAGATGTTTAAATCTCATTTTCTTTGAAAAAATGTTCTGTGGACGTGTGTATACATGTTATTATAGAAACATGGCATATGTCAATCAATTCGGTGGTCAGGGGAACCGCACTCGGTGGTCAGGGGAACGCCTGGAAATTTTTAAAAAGAGGTTTGTTGTGTTTCTATCAGTACAATATGACTGTGGACACACTATATCTACACTATAGATGATTTCCATCATGGGTGCCCTTTAAAACATAACAAAAGATTCTATTTTGACATATGACTTCTTTTGATCTTTCTATTCATCAAAGAGTTCGGAATGCATCTGATTAAACAAAATGTTTTTGATCATCATATTAGCCGATAAGAATGATTTCTGAAGGGTCATGTGACATTGAAGACTACCGAAAATTCAGCTTTAAACAACAGGAATAAATTATATTTCATAATCTGTTCAAATAGAAAACTGTTATTTCAGAACTGCAAAAACATTTTGCATTATTACAGCTTTTTTCTGTATTTTTAAATAAATAAAAAGGCTCCAGAAATTAATGTTTCCACCTTTAAAGGGGACCTATTAGTAGGGCCAGACGGAATCTGCGGACATTTTTTGCTATTTCTGCGCAAATTTTTGTTAAAAATCTGCGGATTTATGCGGAATGATTTTGGAAGTATCATAACTAAAACCTTAATATATGAAATAAAAAAAGATCACCTTTTTTTAACTTTTATTTAATGTTTACAATGCAAAATCCCATTACAACAACTTTATTTGGTAAACAAAGCAAGTCTCATATAAAATATCTACTAAAAGACAGAAAATGACTTTACAAACTGAATTGTGAATAAATCATATAAATATTTTAATATTAGTCAATATTATTACTGAAATTAAATAAAAATAAATAAATATACATTTACACAAGTAAATAAACAGAATCGATGATGGGCTAAAAATCTGCGGAAAGAATTCACAGATTCCGCGTGGGCCTACCTATTAGGCCCTTTTTTACAAGAAGTAAAATAATATGTCTCTGGAGTGTGTGTAGAGTTTCAGCTTAGAATATCTCACAAAAATGTCTCATAACTCCATGAATCTTCCTCTTTTAGGCTTTGATCCTAATTGTGTCGTTTTGCTGACTGTCTCTTTAAATTCAAAAGAGATTGTGCTCTTTTCAAAAGAGGGAGGAGCTATAAATGCCTGTGTGTCAGCATAGTGGCAGATACAATAACAAGACTAACGTCCTATGCTAATGAGGGAGAGATGGTCACTAATGGGCGGGGCTTTCCCCCTCTGATGACACATACAAAGGGAGAACATCAATCAAATTGTCTCTCCAGAGTGTTTTTATCAAGTGTGATTACAAACAATACATTTAATAGACGTATACCATATTAACACACTGCTGCCGCACAACTGTTTAAACCCCTTATAAAACTGATTTCTGCATAATACATGACCTTTAAACGGCTGGAGTTTGTAATGTCAGTGCTCGCCACATCATTAGTGAGGAATGCCAGTTTCTGAGCTCTGTGGATGTAAACGTGTACGCAGTCGTGTAACCTCAGGCTTTTCTCATGCTGTAGCGAACGCTGTAACTGTAGGGTTGACGTGCTGTAATTGCAGTGTTTTCCTTTTGTACGTCTGTAAAAACAAATTCTCATCATTGCTGCAGTTTTGAAGTATTAAAATAAAAATGATGTTTACGTCTTGTGAAAATGGTTTCTGCTTTGTGGGACGTTTCCCCCAAATGTTTTATCATCTACAGGGTGAAAACTGTAATTCTGATTACAGAGTAGAGTTTGAGCTGTGTGTATAAGAATAGCATTACAGTAAAAACCAAGCAAGAATGCCCTTTATTTATAGAAGGTGACAGTAACAGGGCTGTAAACTGCTGCGGTTTAGGGTAAAGAAAGAAAATAATTATAGCAGATTTTTATTTATTTGTTTGATGCAATAACAGTTAATAATGCTGAGTTTCTAGCACAGACCTATCATTTTGGTTCATAAAACCTAAATATATCATCAAGAGGCAATGATATTAATGTTCTTTTGCTTGTATATTTACATTTTTGACTCTCAAAGTGCTGGTATCCATTGACCTGCATTATATGAGTCAGCAAAAACTACAGATTCAGCTAAAAATCTGCTTTAAATGTTCAACTAAACATAATAAAAGTCACCAACATCTCAGATGACTACAGGTAAAACTAAATTATATTATTTTTGAACGAACAATCCCTTTAAATACACTAATATAATATACGTGATGCTTGACCCAGTAAATTTCATTAAACTTAAGTACACAATGAGGAGCTAAAGATATTAATGTTGTTTTGCCTGTATATTCAGATTTTTGACTTTAAAAGTGCTGGTATCCATTGACCTGCATTCTATGAGTCAGCCAAAACAACAGATTCAGCTAAAAATATGCATTAATGTTCAACTAAACATAATAAAAGTCACCAACATCTAAGATGACTACAGGTAAAAGTAAATGATATCATTTTTGAATGAACTATCCCTTTAAATACACTAATCTATGTGATGCTTGACCCAGTAAACTTCATAAAACTTAAATATATTATCAGGAGGCAATGATATTAATGTTGTTTTGCCTGTTTATTTACATTTTTGACTCTCAAAGTGCTGGTATCCATTGACCTGCATTATCAGCCAGCAAAAAACACAGATTCAGCTAAAAATCTGCTTTAATACTCAACTAAAC
>CAIGQQ010002490.1:3160177-3202646 GCA_903798035.1 Danio albolineatus
TATATATATATATATATATATATATATATATGACATGGTGTCATATATATATATATATATATTCATACCAGAGAGTTACTGAGCTCCAGTCAAATTTTATTGGCTGATGCTACTATGACTAATCGCGTCAGCGCCAAACTTCAGACACACCCTCCGTCAAGCGCTGACGCTGAAGCTCCGTGTGAATGGGGCTTTATGGGCCCAAAGTGTGCCAAGAAAACATCCAGGAATTGCACCCGGTTTGGTCTTCTGCTGCTGTAGCCCATCTGCCTCAAGGTTGGCCGTGTTGTGTGTTCAGAGATGCTCTTCTACAGACCTCGGTTGTAACGAGTGGTTATTTGAGTTACTGTTGTCTTTCTATCAGCTGGAACCAGTCTGGCCATTCTCCTCGGACCTCAACAACACATTTGCGCCCACAGAACTGTCGCTCACTGGATATTTCCTCATGTTCGGACTATTCTCTGTAAACCCTAGAGATGGTTGTGCGTGAAAATCCCAGTAGATCAGCAGTTTTTGAAATACTCAGACCAGCGTGTCTAGCACCAACAATCATGCCACATTCAAAGTCATAAAACATGCTGGAATAGTTGGTGGTTCATTCTGCTGTGGCAACCCCTGATAAATAAGGGACTAAGCTGAAGGATAATGAATGAATGAATGTTTTCTACCTTTGCAGATCAGCTTTGCTTTAGAAACACCTGCAGATTTCAGCATGGAGCATGACGAAGCCTCTCAAAACTGCAGCATTCATAACATCAATCCATCTGAACGTTCTCCAGGGGCAATTTACAAAAATCAAGCCTGAAATTGAAAAGCGCTGCCATTTCATTTTCAATAACGCGCTCCGGTGCATTAAGCCACTTGATTTATGAATTCTCGCTGGCACGGAGTATTTTCCAGCAGCAGTGCTGATCTGACAGAGAGCATTTAACGGGAGACGATGGGACGGGCATCTGCTTAAAAACTGGGATTTATGGAAGCGGTTCCTCGGTTTACCCACTCGGCACGGGCCAGTGAGCGACAAGCCATTCGCAGACGTCTCCTCCCCACAAATACAGGTTTGCATTTCCCTCTAATGGGATCATTTATAATCCCAGTAAACTCAAGCTCCGCCGTGGACCGCTGCCACCTCCACACTTTCCATGAGCTCCGTCCAAACAGGCCCATGCGTGTGCGGCAGGAATGCGTGCAGACGTGTTAGCGTACCGCATCCCTGAGCGCGCGAATGCGGCTGAGCGGCAGCTGCGCGCAGCCCATTAGGACGCCGCTAACATCCACCGCTAACAGCTTGCTGGAAAAATCGAAATTGGAAAATTGTCATGGAATAATACCCAAACCCAAGCATCCTGCCGGAGAAACAGGAGCTCTCCAAAACGCAGCACTTTTCACATTTGCTGCTCACTTCATCTTCAGTTGTAAAAAAAAATCATATTAAATTGTCAATAAAAGCAAACAGCCTCAAAAATGATGACAGAAAAACTCGGAACAAGCGATGAAGTACAAACCGGGATTAACAATGATAAAATATTCTAAAGCCCTCCAAAAAAATCTTGAACCATCTCCACTTATAGCTGTTCTTGGGATATTTAGTAACATAGAGATGTTTAATAAATATGAAAGACAAGCCGTGTTATTTGGTATGGTAATTGCCAAAAGGGTGATTTTGAGAATGTGGAAAAATGAATCTGTACCTAAATTTGGTATGTGGGGTAGAGATATCATAAACATGCTTGCTTTGGAGAGGTTGAGATATCAATAATGACAAGTTGCAGATATTTGATAAAACATGGGGACAGATATTAGAACACCTTAACGCATTAGAGGAAGTGCGAGCGTGAGCAATGACCCCTATTATTAACATAGTAATTAACAATTCAGTGTAATTGATATTCACTATTCGTAATCTATCATGTTTTTAGTAATGTGCCCAAACTATTATTTGACCATAAAACTAGTCAGGATAATGTATTTTTCTGTTTTTTCTGGAACAATGTTACTTTATAATTGCTTTTATTTATGCATTACCTGACCAGCTAAATAATATTTTGCTTTCATGTGCATTTGTCCCTCTGTGTTCTGTTGTTCGATTGCTCTGTCATTGGTTAGTTTATGTATTGTATTTTTTTTTTTAAATGTATGTATTATTATTATTACTGTATTGTACAGTTTTTTTGTTTGTTTTTTTGTAGTTTTTTTGTAGTTTTATAAAATGCAAAAAACACATAAATAAATGTTTAAAAAAAAACAATCATAAAATAATGGACAGTTTTTTTTAAATCATTAGTGCAGAGTGAAGAAGAGTTATTCTGCTCCATTTAATCAACTATATTTATATCTGACATGAAGAAATAAATGTATTCGATACTTTTTACTCCCCAAAACACTTCTAAGTTTCTGTTTGTAGAGATAGCCCTTTTATATTTTTATAGACCATTTTGAGGGCTGTAAACAACACCAAGTTATGATTAAATCACCTCGTTCATTTATTCATTCATTTTCTTTTTGGCTTAGTCCTTTTATTAATCTGGGATCGGCACAGCGGAATGAACTGCCAGCATGTTTTTACGCAGCGGATGCCCTTTCAGCTGCAACCCATCTCTGAGAAACATCCAGACACACTCATTCACACACATACACTACAGACAATTTAGCTTACCCAATTCACCTGTACCCCATGTCTTTGGACTGTGGGGGAAACCGGAGCACCCGAACGAAACCCACACAACCACGGGGAGAAGATGCAAACTCCACACAGAAATGCCAACTGACCCAGCTGGGGCTTAAACCAGCAACGTTCTTGCTGTTAGGCGACAGTGCAAACCACTAAGACAAAATCAAGTCTCTCGTCCCCCCCAAAAAATAACTTTTCTTGGTCTTACTGTAACAATTTGACCAAACCTTCCAAAAAATAAGCCCAAAAGGTTGTTTTTTGACTAATAATAATAATAATAATAATAGCAATAATAATATTTATAATAATACAGCAAGTTATAACTACAGTAAAAAGTGAAGTAGTCCAGATACTTGGAGTCAGTGGACATACACAGAAAAAAAAAAACAACACTTGTAGATGGACTGTTCTCAATTAGGTCTTCTGGCCTTCATATTACAATGGAAGAAACCAAGTCAGAGTCTCTGTAGTTTGGGCCTGTTTATATGCTTCACGCACTGTAAATGCACCCGGGAGAAAACACGTCATAAAAGCGAACGGGGCAGGAGCGCTTTAACAACGGAAAAGTCTCGATTTCGACATGAGAACAAAGGCAGCTGCTGGTCTAATTGCTTTTATTTGTTCTCTCCGCATAAGCCCCGCCTGCTCTTTTGAATAAATTAACTCATTGACCTCAGCAGCTCCAGAAGTCAGATCGCATATGGCTTTGATTAAGCGGTCTGAAAGCGATGCAGGGATCTTTCTCTATTGCTTATGACAAATGCAACCACTTTTATGGTAAATATTGACCTAAAAAGTAACGTTTTTAAAAACAAAATGACTAAATCGATCAATCTGACAAAAGAACGTCTCATTCCTTCAGTGCAAAATTGCATATTTAACAGATATTTAAGGCAAAATGTGTCACGCTCACCAGCGATCCACTCCTGGCAGATCGCTGGTGAACTACAAATGTCAAATCCTATCAGGCCATGTCACACACACCAGTTGTTCATGAGGCTGATGAGACACACACACAGCTGAGACTTGTGATCACTGATCATTCAGACTATTTATACACCACACACACACACACCAGTTTACCATGGAGTTATTGATGTTGACGTATGTTTGTATCTCTCTGTTTTGCCTGTTTTTTGACCTTAGCCTTGTTTTTTGTTTGATCCTGTTTGCCTCCTTTTTTGACTATATGCCAGTTTTTGACTACGTTTTTGATTGCTCTTTTTGTACCAGCTACTTGTGTTTGTCCCTGTTTTGCTTAAATATAATCTTATTTCACCTGCACTTGGATCCTCTCTGTTGTTCCTTGCTTTGATCTCCTCACGTGACAGAAATGATGAGCATTATTCATTCTTTCTCAAATATTTTCCCAAGTGATGTTTAACAGAGCAAGGAAATGCTCACAGTAATTCTTCTTATATATTTTTTTTCTTCTAAAGGAAGCCTTATTACTTTTACTTTGACAAGAATTAAAAGATTTAAAACATTTTTAAATGACTTGTAAGGTCAATATCATTATCCCCCTTTATAAATATAGAAACTGCTGATCTAGTAGTAGCTGATCTACTACAACCATCTGTAGGGTTTACAGAGAATGCTCCAAAATAACAGACAACATCCAATGACAGGCAGTTCTGTGGGCGCAGATGCCTTGTTGATGCCAGAAGTCAGAGGAGAATGGCTAGACTGGTTCCAGCTGATAGAAAGGCAACAGTAACGCAAGTAAGCACTCATTACAACTGAGGTATGCAGAACATCCAACCTTGAGGCAGATGGGCTACAGCAGCAGAAAACCACACCGGGTACCACTCCTGTCAGCTAAGAACAGGAAACTGAGGCTACAATTCACACAGGCTCACCAACACTGGACAATAGTAGATTGGAGAAACATTGCCTGGTCTGATGAGTCTCCATTTCTGCTGCCACATTTGAATGGTCGGGTCAGAATTTGGCGTCAACAACATGAAAGCATGGGTCCATCCTGCCTTGTATCAATGGTTCAGGCTGGTGGTGGTGGTGGTGGTGGTGTAATGGTGTGGGGGATATTTTCTTGGCACACTTTAGGCCCATTACTACCAATTAAGCATTGTGTCAATATGGAGCAAAATCTCTGAGAAATGTTTCCAGTATCTTGTTGAAGATATGCCATGAAGGATTCAGGCAGTTTTGAAAGCAAAAGGGGGTCCAACCCGGTACAAGTAAGGTGTACCTAATAAAGTGGCCGGTGAGTGTATATAGCAGGAAAACGAAATATGACAATGCCAGATTTTTCCAATATCATGCAGCCTTCATATAAACAACACGAAAAATAATTATAATGCAAAAGTCTCAGTTTCGGCATGAATACAAAAGGCAGCAGCCGGTCTAATTGCTTTTATTGGTTCCCTTCACAGAAACCCGCCCACTTTTTTGCATAAATTAACCTATTTCCCTTAACAGCTCAGAGAGTCTGATGGCGTCTGGTTTGGATTAAGCATCTGAAAGTGATACAGGGGCTCTTTTTTCCAGGACGTGAACCCATCCAGACAAATCCTTAGGGCCACTCGCATCCGATCGCACCCCGGGTGTTTAACCAAACACCGAAAGCTCAGCAAAGAGGCGAGGATAAGCGTTTTTTTCAGCAGGATTAGGTGTCTGGAAGAGGTCACTGAGAGCTAATGGCAGTCAGATGGGACTGTCCTGATAACCAGCGTTGTCATTCGTTACCCCCAGAGGTCGATCTTTATGAGGTAGCGAGAAATTCCATCTCTGCTTGAGCCTAATGAATGTCGTCACGTTCTGAGGCGTTCCTGTAAGGACTCGTCCCGGGATGAATGGACTGGCGTGGTGAGCTGAGGCTTTAAATGACTGGAGGTCTGGAGAGAAATATAGCTGCGTCACTGCCGTCCTCACAGGGATACTAAAAGACATTAATGCTTCAGGCGCTGAGCATCTTTCTCTACTGCATACATTGAGTATGTTTACACTGCCAGGTCTTGATGCCCAGTTTCGATATCCGATTCATGTGTTTACACTTGGCATATAATTTACAATTTCACGCATGCGTAACGGAGGGATCTGCGCCACACTAGCCACACTATGATAGAGGGTCTTGCTTTTAGCTCTGCGAAATATATTCGAGTTCGTCCAACTTTAAAATTATTTTATTAATAATAATAGTAATAATAATAATAATAATAGTAATAATAATAATAGTAGTAGTAGTAATAGTAGTAGTAATAATAATAATAATAATAATAATAATAATAGTAGTAGTAATAATAATAATAAATGATAATAATAGTAGTAGTAGTAGTAGTAATAATAATAATAATAATAATAATAGTAGTAGTAGTAGTAATAGTAGTAGTAATAATAGTAGTAGTAGTAGTAGTAGTAGTAGTAGTAATAATAATAATAATAGTAGTAGTAGTAATAATAGTAGTAGTAGTAGTAGTAGTAGTAATAATAATAATAATAATAGTAGTAGTAGTAATAATAGTAGTAGTAGTAGTAGTAATAATAATAGTAGTAGTAGTAGTAGTAGTAATAATAGTAGTAGTAGTAATAATAGTAGTAGTAGTAGTAGTAGTAGTAGTAGTAATAATAATAATAATAGTAGTAGTAGTAATAATAGTAGTAGTAGTAGTAGTAGTAGTAGTAATAATAATAATAGTAGTAGTAGTAATAATAGTAGTAGTAGTAGTAGTAATAATAATAATAATAATAGTAGTAGTAGTAATAATAGTAGTAGTAGTAGTAGTAATAATAATAGTAGTAGTAGTAGTAGTAGTAATAATAGTAGTAGTAGTAATAATAGTAGTAGTAGTAGTAGTAGTAATAATAATAATAATAGTAGTAGTAGTAATAATAGTAGTAGTAGTAGTAGTAGTAGTAGTAGTAATAATAATAATAGTAGTAGTAGTAATAATAGTAGTAGTAATAATAATAATAATAATAATAATAGTAATAATAATAATAGTAGTAGTAATAATAATAATAGTAGTAATAACAATAACAATAACAACAACAACAACAACAACAACAACAACAATAATAATAATAATACCAACAGTAATAGTAATAATAATAATAATAATAATAAATCCTTACAATTATGTTGCACTTTTCTAGACACTCAAAGCGCTTTACAATATCGGGGGGTGTGCAGCATCCACCAGGATGACGTGACAGCAGCCATATTGCACCAGACCACACACCAGCTGATTGGTGGAGAGGAGACAGAGTGATTATGCCAATTATGATATAGGGATGGTTAGGAGGCCTTGATGGGCAGATCTGGCCAGGAAGAACACCGTGGGATTTTTAACGACCACAGAGAGTCAGGACCTTAGTTTAGCGTCTCATCCGAAAGATGGCGCTCACTGAGCAGTAGAGTCCCCTTCACTATACTGAGGCGTTAGGACCCACACAGACAGCAGGTTGAGCGCCCCCTGTTGGCCTCACTAACACCACTTCCGCCAGCAACCTAGCTTTCCCATGTGGTCTCCCATCCAGGTACCGACCGGGTGCAGCCCTGCCTAGCTTCAGTGGGCGACCATGTGAGAGTTGCGGAGAGCTAGCTGCCGGCATTTTGAGGCGGAGGGAAAGGGCCATCATTGCAGCTTGAGCCTATGGTCTATATATGGTGTCCTCCACTGACTTGTCTCCCCACATGGCAAGGAAGGTAACTTCTGCCGTCGACCACTGACCACTTTCCTCCTCCATGTTTCCTCTGTTGTTGTTGTTGTTTCCTCTGTTGTTGTTTACCGCGTCGGTGTCTCCACACATTAAATCAAGTCATTAAATCACGTTGAAGTACCACATTGTCACAAGTTTAATGACGTACAAACCAGAAGGCCTCAATAAACCCGATCTGCCTGTTTAGATGATAGCCGCATCGTCACATATCCCATTTATATCTGATTTATTTCCTGAAACTGATCTCTGAATGTGTTTACACGGTCACAGAACAGATCCAATCTGCGTCACATATGAGCAAAAATAAAACTAAATAAATAAAAATATTTAAAAAATAAATAAATTTGGAATTGGGTCACATTAAACTGGCAGTGCAAATGGGGCCTAAAATGTTGCATGGTTTTGTACTTTTATGTATGGTGCATGATTTAATTGTTACTAAAATCACAGCTTAACTCCTAAACTAACGTCCATGCAAATGGGACGGTACGAAAAACTCATTTAAATAATGAGCTGTTGCCATACGCACGATATATAAGACCAACATATTTATGAAGCGTTTGCTCTCCTCTTCATGAAGACACAATCTTTGCAGACGTGCAACTGATACTGTTCAGTCTGGGAAGAGAAAACGTCTGAATGGCGACTGGTAAAGCCATTCTACTTGCAAAATTGGTTTCGGTGAGGAAAAAAAGACATCTTTAGACGTTTATTCCAATTGCATTTGGAAAAAAAAAGGAGGAAATAGGAAAAAAGTCAGTTTGAAACAGGATAATAATACATGTTTCGACATGCGGAAAGCATTATTTCAATACAATCGTGTTAAAAACTTAACTAGTGATTTACAGCCGCCAGTTAAAGCAGGTCAGGATTCCCTTTAACAAGAGTAAAATTAATGCGAGCTCTCCCACTCGGACCAATATAAATCTCCTCCATTAACAAAACCGCTTTCGTTAATGAAAACATGAATTTCGGGAACGTTTGGCATTTTAAAGCTGAAGTTTCAGGTGTTAAACGTCACGTTCCTGTTCTTCATATCCCTCAGGGAAATAAATGAATGAGTAAATCCTGCTGAAGAGTGTATAGTCTAGCTAGTATTGCTCATTGTAATAATAAACGGCGAATTAAAGCGTCCTAAAAATGAATCAAGGATCCGCCCCTCTTGAGGTTTTGACCACGAGTGAACGCCGGAAATCAGATATCCTGTCTGGCCTTATGGCTTATTAATGAGGCTGCGGCTCAAAGAGAATAAACACGAGACGGCATTAATATGGATTTGCAGAACGTCTTTTTCATCATCTCCATCTCGAGCCGTCAGAGAAACGGCACAGAAACCACATCGTTACGCCCCAGACTATAGTCTTGAGCTAATGTCAGAAATATGAAATCTACACAAAAGTAAGTGAGAGGGGGGAAAACGACAAGCCGGCGTTCATATCTTCACATTTTCCAGAGGATAAATAGAAGATGAAATTTTAATGACATCAAGGAGTGACCTAAAGATTCATCAAACCGATATAAAGATACGTAAAGTTGTATAGAAACACATTTTGCCATTTTTATATGTATATAAACATAAAAATAATAAAAACTTTCAACAATTTGTCTACAATATTATCATAATAGTTACTAAAACATGCAAAAATAAACAGATACTAAAATATAAAGACACAAAAATATTTTCAGCTTTAAAAAAAGCTTATAAACAGCTTTATAAGTTTCTGAAAGCACTGATTGTTAAGACTATTAAAATACAGTAAGTATGACCATATACGTTATGAAAGCACATAAAATATCCTTGTGTGGGTTTAGGATTGTAATATTTTTATTTTATATAACATTTACTTCAGGAAAAGTAAACAAAGTCAGTCGTGTTTTTCAAAATATCAGCATGCGCATGCAACTGCAAATGTGATATTACTTTTATAAAGCAACAGTTAATGAGACGAGAAACTAATATTAGTTTCTAGTAGACATGGGCCGGTATAAGATTCTGACGGTATGATAACCTTGGATAAAAATATCAGGGTTTCACGGTATGACGGTATTGTGTTTAATACCGTGCTGTAAAATATATTCTTTTTAAATGTCTGGCTAAAAAATATAACCTGTTTCCCCTATAACCACAATATATTTCATCATTGACTTCTGCAGTCTTCATTTGTTTCAAAAACACAGATGTCTTTCCAATGTACACCTAACCAACTAAAAAAAAAAACGTAAATAAATTCTTACACATACCTTAGGAACGGTATAGCAGAAAGTTTTGGCGGTATGAAAACCTTGACTTTTCCAAACCACGGTATACCTTGAAAACGGTTATCATCCCATGGCAAGTTTCTAGTCGCTAATAAAAACAGTTCCAAAAAAGACAAAAACAACATTGTGCGGTTTCATTTCTGAATAAATCTGTTTAAAGAATCATTTGAGTCAATGATCCAATGATCCATTCATAGGTTGTTTCTCAATAGGGCTGTGCAATCAATCGCAAAAAAATAAAATAAAAATAAATAAATAAATAAATAAATAAATATATACAAAAATAAATAAATAATAATAATAATAATAAAAATAATTTTAAAATTTTTTTAAAAAATCAGGATTTAAGCACATGCAATTTCTAAATTGTGTAAGGCTGCAATTTTATCTATTAATTTAATTCGATTTTTGTTCACGTTCTTGTGCGCGTGATTTTAATGTTAACCAATCAGAGCTCACTCCGCCCACAACAAAGCTGAGCGGGAGAACCGAATAGGCGGTTTTGATTTACGTTAGTTTTTATTTATTTACATTTAGAATGTGTGTGTGTAGAGCGTTTGATAAAGTACAGTTGCCAAAATCGCTAATAAAAACCGCAATCGCAATATTCGTTCAAAAAAACGTAATATGATTATTGTGTCCATATTGCACAGCTCTATTTCTCAATATGTGTTCTTACGCAGTCCTGCATCCTCGTGTTACGTCATCATCAGCAACCACCAAAGATCAGTTCCAAAACTCAAAACCACAAGAACGAAGGATGCGTGAAAATTCCTAGGTGCGTTCTTGGTATCGAGGATGCAGACTTGAGCACCAAACTCACTCTAGAAGTGCCAGAAATCATTTTGGCTGAATAAAGGAGGTGTTTTAAAGAGATTATTATTAATGTTCAGAGATATACTTATTTTCCTCAGGGGTTTCCCTAAATGAGATGGTGAAAGTAAACGTTACTATGAAAATCTTAACAGAGGCATTAACACATTAAGTGTGTTTATAGGCAGAAATTCGTATAACAATCAGTTTTATTTGTATTGTGCAAAGAATATTTGTAAAGTTTTTCTGCATGTTTTATATTTATAGAAAAGGGAAAAAACAGTAAATGGTATGAACTCTGTAATATATTGTTTATTTTCCACTAAAAATGCGAAAGTCATGTGACCATCATGAAGAACGCAGCCTCTCGTTTCTCACAGGACGTGTTCTCTGTTCTCGCTGTCTCTTGAGTTCTGCCGAGGTGACGTGGAGAGATTGGTCTTAACAAGAACGCAAGTCCGTTCTCCACGTTCTTGGAATTGAGAAACAGCCATAGACACAAACTTCATTATGAACCAGCCTCTTGAATGAATCATTTGTATTGAATGACTCGCTGAATCACACTGTGAAAATATCCGAAAATTAGCAGTTTTCCGTATATTGTGATTCATGTTTTTAGCATTATGGCACCTTGATCATTGGAAGGTGGAAAAAGTGACTTTTATTTACATTTTAATAGTTAAAATGGGCGACACGGTGGCGCAGTAGGTAGTGCTGTCACCTCACCGCAAGAAGATTCGGCTCGGCTGGGTCAGTTGGCATTTCTGTGTGGAGTTTGCATGTTTTCCCTGTGTTGCCGTGGGTTTCCTCCGGGTGCTCCGGTTTCCCCCGCAAGTCCAAAGATATGCAGTACAGGTGAATTGGGTGAGCTAAATTGTCCGTAGTGTATGTGTGTGAATGAGTGTGTATGGATGTTTCCCAGAGAAGGGTTGCGGCTGGAAGGGTATCGGCTGCGTAAAACAAATGCTGGATAAGTTGGTGGTTCATTCCGCTGTGGCGACCCTGGCTTAATAAAGGGACTAAGCCACAAAAAAAAGAATGAATAATAGTTGAAAGTGATTTACTGTAATGTCTAGTTTATCTGTGATATACTGTAATGTCTAATATCTGTATATCATGGTACAAATATCTAGTATTAAACTGCCAGTACATTTTCTATTACTTTACAGACTTAATAAAAAGTGACTTTGTTAAAGTGTAGAGCTGAATTTTCCACATGAAAAGTCGACAGAATGGAGATCATAATGCAATTCACAACTGTAAATTAAAAAAAAAACACTAAGAAATCACTAAATAGGGAATTTGTAAATTAACAGATTCTATTTACAGAGCAATTACTAAGACAGGAACTTTATTTTATTATTATTATTAAATCGTCATCTACTACCAGTTTAAGCATCATATTTATTTATCCATGATATGCCCAAACCATTTAAAGTACCAGTACAAAACATTAAATCACCATATATATATATATATATAAATAAATAAACTTCAAGATTTTGTGTGTCATCAAAAACCCGTAGCTGACTCCTATAGGGGTGGTAAAATGAAGTTGGGAATAATTTTTTTAATGACCACTGGCTCCAAAAAGTTATAAGTAGTCTTAGAAAATCTTTCACAATTAAGCCAAGAAAGATAAAACACCTTGCCTCAATCTGCTGTACTGACTGAAAGAGGAACAGGTGCCATCATCTGAGTTATGGTCCTGCTTTATGACGTTGTGTTGCCATTTCCCTCCCGTGACTAAACTTGTCCAGCCTGACAGTGCAAGTGGGAGAAAAGCAACTCATCTTCACGGACAATGTGTCCCGTCGAGATATCGGACACTCGCTGACTCAGACCAGAGGAGAAAACCACAGGAATACAGACTCAGCGCAAAGGACTCTGACACAGTGGTGGGTAAGAAAAAAAAACTGAACTACAGTGGAAGCTCCAGGATCCAGAATAACTGAAAATGAATGGTGGAAGACAAAAGGCAGGGGGTATGTAAAGAAAGTACAGACGAAAGAACAAGAAAACATGCAAACTAAAATGAAGCATGGTAAAAGAACTGATTAGAGAGAAAACAAGAATGACTTCAGCTAAATAAGGATGAAGAAAAGGGAAATTAGTGAGGTGTTGACATTAGTAAAACAAGGAAGGGAGAAAATGTTGTTTAAAATTAGTAAGGAAGAGAAAAAGATTAAGAAAGACAAAAGTAAAAGAAAAAAGGGAGGAAAAGAAGACTGGAAGGAATAAAACTGAGCTAGAAAGAACTTAATGTAACCATTAAATCAAGGATGGAACGTATAATTAACAGAAGGAAAGAAAGATGGACAAATGAAGGATGTAAAGAAGCAACTAGGAATTTAAATCAAAGCAAAGAAAAGAAATGGATAAAGGATAACTAATAAAAAGAAGGGAAAAAAGAAAGAAACAAAGAAAAAAGACAATTAAAGAAAAGAAAAGAAAGAGAAAAAGAAAGAAAGATGGAGAGAAAGACAAAGAAAAAAGAAAGATAGATGGAGAAAGAAAAAAGACAGAGAAAAAAAGATAGATGGAGAGAAAGAAAAAGAAAGAAAGAAAGAAAGAAAGAAAGAAAGGAGAAAGACAAAGAAAGAAAGACAGAGAAAAAGAAAAAAGATGAAGAGACAAAAAAGAAAGAAACGTAGAGAAAGAAAGATGGAGAGAAAGAAGACAAAGAAAAAAAGAAGAGAGACAAGAAAGAAAGAGACAGACAAAGAGAAAGAAAGACAGAGAGAAAGAAAGACAGAGAGAAAGAAAGAAGACAGACAGACAGACAGACAGACAGACAGACAGACAGACAGACAGACAGACAGACAGACAGACAGACAGAAAGACAGACAGACAGACAGACAGACAGACAGACAGACAGACAGACAGACAGACAGACAGACAGAAAGACAGAAAGAAAGAAAGAAAGAAAGAAAGAAAAGACTGAATCTTCAAACCTGAATGCAAGCAGATTAAAAAGCAAGGTTTGACAGAAGGTATCAGACAGGAAGTCAGAAAACCAGTATGGAGGAAAGGAAAAAAGATTTCAAACCACTAAAGCGAGCAAGGAAAAAAAGAAAGGCCATTATTAACTGGGAGTTAAAAAAGCTGAAGTTGATAGCTGTATAGAACCACTTTGCTCCCTGCCTGAGCCGCCAGCTGGGATATTTGCATAAGCAGGAAAAGAGAGGGATGGATAGAGCGGTGGAGAGAGAGAGAGAAAGAGAGAGAGGGAGGAATCATACCAGACACTCCCACAACCTATAAAGCACAACCATACTGAAACACTCAGTGAAACCACACGTGGGTCTCTGCACGGGGGAGAGCCAGCGCTGCACAGACAGAAAGCCGGAGGAGTGTGTGTGCGTGTGTATATGAGGATCCAAAACGTGGATTTCAAAGCTGATGGGATGTGAGTGAGGACAATCTCCAATATCAACCCGTCAGGATCGGTTCCCCAAGAGAAATGTAATACTGGAGCGCAACTCTACCAGAGGACTATCCAGAGAACAAGTGCAGGACTCATAGAGATCTCGTTTGGAACTTTAGAGCACTGCAAGAAACATTCGAGATCCTTGTGGAGAGCTTCAGAAGTTAAGTTGATGATGTCTTTCGCGATGGTGCGACCGGCTCCGAGCCGATACGTGTATTCTGACATCTCGATGATGTCGGAGGACGATGAAAACGGCAGCGAGAGCTCAGGCTCGGATGACCGCTCGTTTCACCTGGACACTTCAGGGTATGATCTTAAAGTTGGAAGAAAGCGGAAATCCAGCGTAGGGGGTGGCGGACGGCTGATTGAGGTCACACCGACCATCCCCACTGGGACAATCGGCCATGTGCCGGAGATCCGTCAACGCAACGCTGCCAACGCACGAGAGCGGGATCGCACCAACAGCGTCAACACGGCATTCACCGCATTGAGGACTCTCATCCCTACAGAGCCTGCTGACCGGAAGCTGTCCAAGATCGAGACCTTGCGGCTGGCGTCCAGTTACATCTCTCACCTGGGCAACGTGCTCCTGGTGGGTGAAGCTTGCGGAGACGGACAGCCGTGCCACAGCGGAGGACCCTCCACCTCAAACTACTACCACCACCACGGCTCGCCCAGCCGGGACTCGGAGAACTCGCAGCCCAAACAGATCTGCACATTCTGCCTCAGCAACCAGAGGAAAATGGTAAGTCAGACGCACGCAGGTGTTCTCCGTTAAAGGTTGTGCAATGGTCTGGACAACTTCAAGTCCACAAACAAGCTGAAGGAAGACTGAGAGAGGTGTGAAATACTGCTGAGCCTCAGGGAGGGATGAGAGCAGGTCTGATTTATTCTCTGCTAGTAAGGTCACTGAGGGCAATCACTTGAGGCAAGTCCAAAACCACTGAAATGAACTTACTTAGTAGAGTATCTTTCAAACAAGGACTTGATTAACATATGCAACTAACTTCTAAAGAGAGCCCTGTAAAAACTTGATGATAACGTTTTGAGGCATGAGCAATTTTGGCTGTAGACAGTCTGTCATTGACTTTCCTGAATTGGCCGACTAGGTCTTTTAGTGAATCTGCGTCGTAACTCCAGTCTCCCCGAGATAACGCTTGACACCGAAAACAGTATTCTGTGCTCTGAAGCAGAGTTATGACTTCATCCACATGTCCTTTCCCATCAAGGGCGATATCTCTGTTACAGTGCGCTGCTACCATGACCTCATAGACAGATGCAGTGAAAGATCGGATTAAACGTAGCCCGACGGAAAATATCCAATCAACAAAGAGACTGTCAGGTAATATACAAACACATCATCCGTCTCTTCCCCCGGCGAGCGTGACTGCTCTGACCTTGGCCCGTTGAGCCAACACCGCAGCACATTAAAAATAAAGCAGTAAATCACGCTCTGGCTGTGAGGAATACAATGACACCGAACCAAAAAACAGGGGGGGAAACTGTAATTTAAACTTGCGTGGTGAAGAACTGTCAGAAGTTGAAATATAACACACGCTCAGGACAATTACGCTGCGCCATGACACAAGAGCATTTTTGCTCAGGGTATCTCACCACCGCAACGTGTGTTTAATCCTCCAAAACCTGAAGTGCTTCCAGAAGCCATTGAGTTGGGTTTTTCTTCTGGATGCTTTCAAGTAAAGTCTGTAGTGAAGGAAATAAACAATGAACGAATGGCAACAATAGCAGCAGCTGATTCTGCAGTGGATCCTTGGCACCGCACGGGTGAATTACAGCAAACCAAGTTTGGTCCATTTATGACAAACGAGCACATGGGAGGCATAAATATGCAAATGTAAATGGTCCGTGATCTATATATCAGGCCACGAGAATCTAGGGAACATCTGCTGCAGGGTATTTTCCCCCAAGTAGCCGTGCACCAACCTCAGCGTTTTACTCTCACATCCTGTGTTGTTCTTAGTCGCTTCCTCATTGCCCAATTAATATCCCTGTCAAGCACGACACGCAACCTGCCTGAACCATTCCAAGAAGGATTTCTACAGATTTCCGACAGGAACACAACGCTCTTTGCACATCACCTTAAGCCAAGAGCATTAAGATCATTAAATGGTGCAGATTTATCTTGTAGAAAGGAAAACACTTTAAGCACAACAGGAAAGTGAGAAAGTAAGTGCCCCCAAAACGCAATTAAGACTAATTCATATTTGGCAGCCGATTCAAATGTTTACAATACACATGATCAGCCTAGAGAAACATCTGTGCGTAAAATTCATCTAGTCAGACTGCCAAGTTGTCCAAAAATTAACAACCTACTGGAGGTCTGCTCTCTTGATATCAGTTCACCACAAACTGAGCATCTTTAACAGACCCAGAAGAGAAAATTCTGTCATTAACTTGCCCTTCACTTGTTCAAAACCTACTCAAGATTCTTTCTTCTGCTGAACACAAAATATATTTTTTTAAATGCTGGGACACACTGACTTCCATAGTCACTTCTTTTCCTACACTCTCCGAAAAAAAAGGTACACGATGGTACAAATAATGTTTCTTGAGGAACAGTTTTGTACCTTTGTAAAAATTGTACCTTATATGGTACTTAAAAGACCTCTTATGATACTGTTCTGTGCCTTTATGGTACAACTGAAATGAAGCTACACAATTGTTCTCATATAAAAGGTACAAAAGTGTTGCACAACTCCTTTTTTTATTACAGTATCTGTGAAAATAAATATGACTGGAAAGGCAAAGTGATTTTTATGAATAATTTCCATATTAAAACAAGAATCATCATTTAAAAGTATGTTTAAAGATACGTATAAACATAATTTTTTAGTTCTATAATACAATAATACAAAACAACTGGTGAAACATAAAACTATAGGCTTTGTAAACTAAACATTTAAGGCATTTTAATAAATGTTTGGTAAGCATTTTTGACACTGTTAAGCTACAAAGTGTCTTGTCACTGTGGTGGTACCTTTCACAAAGTATACAATATTGTATCTGCAGCTTTTTAAAAACAAAGGTACATTTCGGTTTCCCATGGTACAAATCATGACCTTAAAAGGTACAAATTTGTTTCTTTTCTTAAGGTACAATTCTGTCCCATAAAAAGGTACTGCCCCAGTGACAAGGGTTTGTACCTTCTTTGGTACAACATTGTACCATTTTTTCTGAGAGTGTACTATATAAAGTCAATGTGTGCCAGCATTCTTTACAATATCTTAATTTATGCTCAACAGAAGAAACTCATAAAGGTTTTGAATTAGCGAAGGGGCAAGTAAATGATGAGCTCATATTCATTTCTGGGTGAACAATCCCTTTAATCATCCAAATCTAATTCCAACAATCTAAGATCTTTGATTTCGTGCCAACCACAAGACTGTACACAAGAAATGTACACAAACATTCAGTGACGAAAACCCTTGGCAACTTCCTATTTGCTAAACTGTCTGTGGTTAAACTGTTGTTTAAAATCACATAGAAACCACCCAGAAACCACACGGTTAGGAATAACAACAGGCCAAAGGCCAACGCTCCCATTTTAGTCCAGAAGCTTAAGCCGTACCAAACGAAATGATAGATCTTTATAAGTCCAATCGAGAATGACGCCCATGTCTTCGGGATTCCAGTGGCAGGCAGATATTTGAAACAGACCAGGCCTTGCCTTTGTAGTGAGCTTTCAGAAGTGGCTCAGTGCACTCCAAAACCACACTCGTCTCTTTTACCCCTACTTAGTGCTCATTACGCCGTGAAAGTATCACTCAGCCAAGACGCGCAGCTTTATTGTTTCTAAAGAAAGAGCGGGACGGAATAAAGAACACACACACACACACGTCAGGGGGGAAAGACGTCGAGGTATAACTGAATTCAAATGTTCGGGTTTTCGCCAAAGTCGAGCGTCTGTAAGCTGACACAGAACAGACAGCTGCGTCGAGATCCTCCAGCGAACGGGCGAAATGGACGCTTAAATCAAACGCAGACAGTCGTGCAGCAGAAAACGGCTACTTTTGCCTGCTAAGACGCTCAAGACTCCAGCAGATTTGTGTCTATATAAAAATGATCGATTTTACCCTAAACATTCTCCAGCTTTTGATTCATCTGGCATTTTTATCCGCATTTATTTTCATCTCGGGCTGGATTGCATCTCGATATTTGGACTCCCTCACACAGTAACCTTGACTTTCTACAAGCTCAGGAGCACAAATATGAGAAACCATCGAGCCATTTTGACTCAGTTTTCCATCTTGTTTGCTAGTTATTAGCATTATTTGGTTTCTTGCAGGTGAGGATATAGGTTTAGATAAATTGCATAACTAGTCTGGAGCAGATGGGGCGTCTTCCGCACCAAATTAAAGCTAACGTGGGACGTATTTCATGCATAATTATGAAGACTTCTCTCATTACGAGCATATGGAAGAGTTTAGAGTCCTTCACTCTAACGGGAGCCCGAACATTTGACACGATATGAAATTATTTGAAGTGTTAGCAGCGCGCGCTAAAGAGCCAACATTTTCCCTCCTCGGTAAAATGCCATTTCACTCGAATGAATCCTGAAAGATTTGGCCCAAAAGCACAATCTTATAAAACCGCCAAATGCGAATGCTTCAATACCTTCTGGAAAGCGAAGCCACATGAATTAAAGCTGGGCTGGAATTGGGTCATCCTTTACCACAGGTGGGGCAGTACGCTTCATAACCATAAACGAAGGGGAAACTAGTGTTTTCGCTTGCGGGCAGCAGCGAAAAGGCCTGAGCAAATACTCCAGGACACTATAAAAACAATCAAAAGTGTGTAAACGGCGCATTCAAAGGGGCGCGCAACTCATATACTGGGATTAGCTCGAACAGAAGACTGGTTTTAATAATCCACCACTGAAAGGCTAGAGTTACACGTCTAAACACACACACACACCGTCTCATTGTGATCTTTAGCAAGCTGTCAACGTCAGCCGTCAACCTAAGGTGAAGCCAAATATTTGTGTTAAGAGCTCTGCAGACGTTTGAAGGGGGTAAAAAAAGTGAGGCGAACGCCAATTTTATTGATATAGAGATATTTGAGAATTTGCTGTGATTTGTTTCCTGCCTCAAAGTACTCTGGAGTAATGTGTTTATAAAGGACTTCAGACTAAAGAGAGCGCGCGATCAATCCGGGCATTTGGACGTAAGCTCGAGCAATAATAATTTCTTTTACGGCGTGTTAGACAGGATATGAAAAGCAAATGTAGGCAAAATCCTATTAGTTTGGCCGTAAGTGATCCCTGGAGTCAGAGCGCTGGTGACTTTAAAGTGGCACTGAACTCAAAGGAGAAAAAAAATATAGGAGCGAAGGGGAAAAGAGAGAGAGAGAGAGAGAGAGAGAGAGAGAGAGGAAAGCGCTGAGGGTCAGGGTTATTTTCAAATGGGATTGTGTCTGACTTCATCAGTTAAGGGTGAGTGTTTTGACTGGTAACTCCTCCTACATCAGATGGGGCCGCAGGAACCATGGCATTCCATCTGCTCCTGTTCTAAGCAAAGCAAACTGGGAAATGCGAGCCAGGTGTGTGTGTGTGTGTGTGTGGGTGTGTGTGTTTGTGCTACCGCAAACGGAAAGGTGATAGGAGAAAAACAGCAGGCGCGTTAATGCCAAACCTCCAGCCCACAGGGAGAACAGCGACATCAATTCTCAACAGCGAAGAAAAACTGACAATTAATAAATATCACATACTTTAAATCAGAGGTGCCCAAACTAGGGCCCGTGGGTCAAAGTTGGCCCTTTGTATCCTTTGATTTGCCCCACCAGAGGGAAAATAAGGAAGGGTTGGGGAAAGTGGTATTTTAATGTAACCTTTTGTCTGTTTGTTTTATTGTTGAGCTACAAAAACAAAAAAAAATTAAATCAAATGTTTCAATTGAATGTTGTAAATGAAACATATATTAAAAAAAGGACATAGTGGGAATAGGGGAAGCAGAAGACATCAGCGTGCAAATCAAAACAAAGTTCGTTAAATTAATAAACATTTTCGAGAAATTTGAATGCATTAGTGAAAACGGTTGAAGTAATCTAATTACAATTAATTGTTAATGACTTATTACTTATAAATAATTTTTAATTATAAATTACCCATGGCAACTTTAATGTAATACATTTTGTTATATTTACCTTCGGCCCACGGTTCTCACTCAAGCTTGGATTTTGGCCCATCGTAAGAAAATTTTGGGCACCCCTGCTTTAAATGGTTCTGAAAGAAAAACAGTCATACTTCTTGCATTTGAGTTTAACTAATGATTTAAATATTATGAAATATTTGAAATTAATACTATATCATTTAAATACTTTCATTTAATTTAATATAATTTAAATTAAAGCCAGAAATACAATAATAAATGAATCGTGTATTTCTTAAATATGAATTTAAACAGAATAACACAGAATTAACTAATGATTTCAGTGCAGATTGCAAAGACGATTAAACAATGAGAATTATATCTAAATATTTGAACGTGCATCATTAAAATGCTTCATATTAAAAGCTATAAATACAATAATAAATGAATCGTATATTTCTTAAATATGAATTTGAACAAAAAAAAATAATGAAAATATGATTTCATTGCAGACTGCAGATGAATTCAACAATGAGAATTACATTACATCTACATATTTGAAATGAATAGCAAGTAAATAATTAAAGCTAGAGATACAATAACGAATGTATCGTGTATTTCTTAAATATGAATTTAAACAAAGATTAATTACATCTATTTAACAAAAACAAACAGCTATTGCACTTGAGATATATCTTAATGATTGATTTACTTAATTGAAAATTAAACGGAGAGGAAATCAAACGCGATAATTATAATAAATAATAATTCAAATTATTTAAAATGACAATTTATTACAACTATTGATTTCATAGCAGAATGATAGAGGAATTCAACAACTATATTTAAATGTGAAAATATTACAGATAGAATTACATTATATATATAATTAAATAATATCTAAATATTTTAAATGAATAGCAAGTAAATAAATAAAAATACAATACATAATGTTCTTTAATATTAATTTAAAAATCAATAATGATAATGTCAAAAACAAAAAGCTTGCAGCCGACATTAATCATGACTTAATAAATCTGATAATTACAATAAATAATTTAGTAAATTGACATTATATATTATAAATACAATTATAAATAAAATAATTTATTAATAAAATACGAAGGCAGAGAAACATTTAAATAAAATATTCAAACAATAAAATAAACAACAAACAAAATAAAGCTCTTACTAATAAAATATACAAAATTTATTGAATAAAAAAGCTAATTGAAAAATAAATAAATAAAATGATAAATAAATAAATAAAATAATCAGTATATATAATTATTAAAAGCAGAAAAAACTAATAGTAAGTTGTTACATTTGATATTTATTCATATTAACAAAGCTCTTAATAATAAAAATAATATACAAAATACAAAAGAAAATACACCTAACACATATTATTAATATAAGCAAAGAAAACTAATAGTAAATTTTTTCATAAGCAAAGCTCTTAATAATAAAAATATTATATAAAAAAACATTAAATAAAAAATTAAAATGTTATATTTAAAAAACATTAATTATTAAATTAAAAAGCAGAATAAATAAAATATTAAATCTTTGTAGTTGACATTTTCCATAAACAAAGTTCTTAATAGCATAAATAATATACAAAATACATTAAATTAGAACTAAATACATTGAAAAACAAATCGATAAAAATCTATGTTATTTATAGAAGCAGAATCAAATCTAATATTAAATCACTGCACTTGTCATTTTCCCTAACTGACTGATTGTTTTCTTCCATTGCAGAGCAAAGACAGAGAGAGGAAATCCGCCCTGAGGAGTTAAACCACCACATGAAGGGATTTACAAACCATCAGCATCACCAGCAGTGTCCAAAAACTCTTGACTGCAGATGCTGCGATGTTGTGGTGTACATATGCACATATCAATTCATATTTAATTATTTGTAAATGGCCTTTGGACTGGATCGTTTTTACTGGAGATGAAATAAAACAACAAAAAACACATGTGTGACTGGAAAAAGACCAGACTGCAGCGACTTGATTATGCAAGAGCTGAACATCTGCCACAAAATCCACTTTTTCTGTGCATTTACACACCAGAATCTGTGCCCACAGGAGGCTCGGCGAAAGCTATCGACCAAAGAAGAGGACTGCATTCACAAAACACACAAATAAATGATGATGTATTCAAAACTGATGAAGACATGAATGAAAAACGGATAAGTGGCATGTTTTTTTCCATACAAAGACCTGAAAGACACTTAGCCTGACTATGAAAATGCAGTAAATTCCATAAATGCAGTATACTGTATGTCTGATATGGCAAATTACATATATTCTTCATCGTTTAAATTAAAATTACTGAACAAACGGACTCAAATCTACACGCATTCTTCATTTTTAATAGGTTTTTCCATATGAACGTCTGGTATTTGAAAGCAACACCTCAATGCAGCTACACAAACAGACCCTGGAGATACAGATTTGATCAGTTCTGTAAATCCTCTCTCATCGTGTGTCGTCTAAATGTAAATATTTGTCTTCAACATTCTCTGTTTTCAGACTTGACGTGGTTTATTCTTGAAGGTTTCTAAACACAAACGCATCCACAGACACTAGTTTTGTCCCATATTTCAAAAGTACAGACATAATATGCCTGATTTATACAATAAATTGGATCATATTCATGATCTATAGCAGTGACTGCCGACTAGTTATGCATTATAATGTTTAAAGCCCAAATGATATTCCAGATATTTGCTATTTTCATAATTCAATTTGTTTTTAACATGGGGAAAAATGTATTTTGTTAAACCACAAAATTATGATATCATTACAAAATGCATATTATATTTGATGCCTGTAAGGTTATAAATGAACACGTGCCGGCCACTTTATTAGGTACACCTTATTAATACTGGGTTGGACCCTCTTTTGCCTTCAGAACTGCCTTAATCCTTTGTGGCATAGATTCAGCAAGGTGCTGGAAATATTACTTTTGGTCCATATTGACATGATGGCATCACAGTTGCTGGAGATTTGTTGGCTGCACATCCATGATGCGAATCTCCCATTGCACCACATCCCAAAGGTGCTCTATTGGATTGAGAGCTGGTGACTGTGGAGGCCATTTGAGTACAGTGAACTCATTGTCATGTTCAAGAAACCAGTCTGAGATGATTCGCGCTTTATGACATGGCGCGTTATCCTGCTGGACCATTCTCTGTAAACCCTAGAGATGGTTGTGTGTGAAAATCCCAGTAGATCAGCAGTTTCTGAAATACTCAGATCAGCCCGTCTGGCACCAACAACCATGCCACATTCAAAGTTACTAAAATCACCTTTTTTCCCCATTCTGATGCTCGTTTTGAACTGCAGCAGATTGCCTTGACCATGTCTATATGCCTAAATGCATTAAGTTGCTGCCATGTGATTGGCTGATTAGAAATTTGCATTAAAGAGCGGTACTTTTGATTTATTACTTCAAATACTTGCCAAATTCCTTGACATTTGAACATCTCTTCAGATTACTTCCAAACTACAGACCTTCACAGACCTCATTACCTTCCACATAAGTGCAAAGACACTAAAATATTCGATGTTCCCAGCGGCATTGATTGGTTTTTTTGAAGCGATTAATTTACTTTAAAGTGAGTAAACTCGTCGCTTTAAATTATTAGGTAAATGAACTTATGTGCATGATTGCAAAAATTAAGTCAGCTTAACAGTTCCAACTTACTTTTTAAACTGAAGTGAACTTGCTTTTAATGCAATGAGATTACACACTTTTAACTAATGGCTTTTTACAGTGTGGCTGAATGTTTTGTTTTCAGCTTTCCTGAAACTAAAAAATTTACAAAAAATAAACAAAATACATTTCATCCAATATGTCCATATCATGTCCATACCATTACTTCCTAATAACAGACATACACAGACCTTAATACCTTCCCAAAAAATTGCTAAGATGTTCAGATATTTGCTGTACGTAGTGTCATAGGGTGCTTTCACGCTAGCACTTCTGGTCCGCACCAGAGTTAGTTTGACATCAGAGTTCGGTACGTTTAGCTAGTGTGAACTAGGGCTGCACAATATAGGATAAAATTACACATTGCAATATTTTTTTATTCTGCAATACATATTGTGATATGAACACAACTTCACTAGATGAGTTGAACAAATGTATGTAAAGAATCTATTATTTTTAGATTGATTGGGAAGATTTTGTATAGGAGAACATAAAATATAACAAACAATCTACAAGCATAGATAAATTCAATAAAGAAAAATATGCTAATTAAATAAACAGCGTTTTATTGTTTCCCGAAGAGTCCAAAGGTATTCATGCATACACTAACTGAATAATCAAATGTAAAATATTACAGCAGTCTTCGTACTATAAACAAGCAATAAAATTAATCGTTATTAATTTTTCAAAGTTTCAAACAGCACATTTTCTTATGCCTGAATGCTTTTAAACCCCTTACACAGTCATGGGCCTCGAAAAAACACCTGCAAAATGATAAATTATAATCCAGATTCAACATTGCATATACTTGCGATGTGACTACTGCGAGTGTGACTACGGCAAATGTTCACACTGCGTTATCAATGCTGAAAAGATATATTGTGTTTCCTTAGTTTGAACTATATGTTCTGAACGATATCCCGTGAACTTTAGTCCGCCTGAAAGAGGTGGTCTGGGGTACGGTTCGAGCAAACTCTGGTCCAGTTCACTTCTGATATGAATGTAATCCTACCAAATAACGGAAGTGAACCGCCAACTGTACAACAAACTTTGGTTTTCATAACATCCATTCATGTGTGTCTGTTTATTTACCACATACTGCACCTTGGTACTGTACCTTTGAGTTTTCTTTTACCTTTCTGCTTGTCTCCAAAAATGACTTGCGGACATCATGTTGTGTTCTGAATGTTTTTGCGGCAAATAGATGCAAGTTGCTCTCTGTATGTTACCAAAACCAAAAGATTCAGTAAAAGCACTGGGATGGAAGCACCCAGAGAGTCAAGTCAACTTAATAGTTGCAAGTTACAATTGATTTACTCACTTTTTACAGTAAAGTCAACTTGTTACTTTTAATGCAATGGGTTTACACACTTTTTTTTAAAGTAACTAATCAGTTTTTACAGTGTGCTTGCATGTTTTCAGCTTTCCTGAAACTAAATGGACAAACTCTTGAAGTTATATTCAAACAGACGCGTGTCCATATCCTGACTTGTTTATTCCTTCAAATACTTGCCAAATTCCTTGACATTTGAACATCTCTTTGGATATTATCCAAATAAGAGACCTTCACAGACCTCATTACCTTCCAAAAAAGTGCAAAGACGTTGGATATTGGCTGTTCGTAGTGGCATTGGTTGGATGTGGTGAGCCAAACGAGAGGACAGGAGGAAAGAGAAACAGACGACGGCAGCGACGGCGCAGTCAGGCCTGTCAGACAGACAGCTGCTCCTGGTGGCGGTGCAGATGGGATTCACAGGTAAGCTTTTGGCAGCGTCCAGACCTGACCGAGCCAAGGAAAGGTGAGAGGAAGTTCGGACAAATTTTGTCTTGGTCTTGAGAGTTTGGGCTCAAGCGTTGCCTTTTCTACACCTCCCAAAACCTGCTCGGTAAAACTAAAACCACTTCATCTCACTTCTAAGACAACCACAACCACTTTCTGCTTTGTTCAAGATGTAGTTCAACCAAAACTAAATTTACTTACACACCAGGGCTCGACAATAAGGACTGCCCGATGGCCTGGGGCCAGCGTGCGAGACACTCTGGACAGTATACAGGATTGTTACTGGCCCGATCAGGCCAGTGCTGCCTTGTTACTGAAATTAAATTTGGCTGTGACTGTTTGTCAATTGCGTGCAAGTACAGGGTGCTTTAACCCTCAGACGTTTGTTTGGGAACCTGTCTCATTTGCCCAGTATACTTTCATAGACTTTAGCATTCTCAGTCTACATTTAAAAATATATATATATACATATCAAAGGCCATAATTGATTAAAACGTAGGCTATTATGATTGTTTTGATGGATCAAGCAAGAACAAGAAGTAAAATGCATTTTAAAACTAGGTTTACAAATTAATGAGCAATAAAAATATTGACTGTGCTATAGACTCATGTAATAAGCCCGTTTCTAAAATTAGGCATTTTAACGGGTTTTAAACAAACAAAAAACATTAAATTGTTGTAGTTTTCAACTAAACCACACACACTAAACAATTCACTTTAACTAATTAAATCAGTGTTGTATTTATATTAAATCTATTTATTTATTTAAATGTATATCTTCTGTAAGATAAAGGTTCCATTCATGAAACTCACCTCCGTCACTATCATTTGTTGTCATAACTCTAATATTAATCTAAATCAATTTAAGTTAATATATGCCCATTTCAGAGGGGGTGCAGTTTACGGTAGGGTGCGTTTCTTTGCACAACACCGCTTCATCTGTTATTTCTCTCTATAATTTAAGTCTACAATGCATAATTCTAGCCAACGTTTTTAAATAGATGGATTACTTTAATACAAATAAATGAATAAATAAAAAGCGTATGTGTACAATTATGTCTGGTTTTTGACACATTGATTAAAATATGTGGCTAAGAAACAGCTATTAACTACTTTTTTTTTTTTTTGGTGGGGCCAGTGAAAATGTTGGCAGGGCAAATAAAAATCTGAACCACTAGCCCAAGCATAATCCTTAGCATAGAACCCTACACAATATTTACCCACTATGCCACCTCTTATCTAACTTTATGTAACAAAAATAAATTACAATTAATCTCCGGATTGTTTTTGCAGTTAATGTTTAAAACACTCAACTCCAGCACACAAAAGCGTGGCTCATGGGTGATATTTCATACCGAGCTTCGATGATAGTCCAATTCGAGCATTGCAAAAACAGCTAATTATTTGACTTCACTTAAACGCCCCATCTGGATTTCATTTATTAATAAATCTGCCGTTAAGGATTGGCACGAGCACCGCAAAAACTCTGGTGCGTCATTAATTGGACAGGAGAAACGGGGTTGTTGTTTTTTTTCGACTACACCATCGATTGTCTTTTGGTTAAAAGTGTATGGGACTGGTTTTGGTGTCGTGAGTATTACTGATGGGATTTGGAGGTACACAAAAAAAAGCCAGGCTCTGGGCGGCATCCCGCTGAGTCTTAGCCCTGTGTTCACCCCGCTCTGTCATTCTGTCATCCCCTCATATCTCACACTGAACAGCTCCATATCGACACACATGAACCCGCTTACCTGAGCGTGTCTGACGCCGAGACACTCACACTCAAGAATAACACTGGCAGTGAAATCATCATTACAATGCACTGATTCTGCAAAAAAACAAAGGGAAAACTACCCAGTCTAATTACTCCTGCGACAAGGAGAGAGTCGAGAGTCAAGGCAAGCAGAGGACAGAGAGAAAAATAAAACAAACTCTCTGGAAAAGATAATAAACCTGAACTGTTGAACTAAACTACTGAATATCTGAAATCTACTAGAGTTTATGAAGAAAATTAAATGATAAAATAATCAAAGAGTGAAATATAAGATTCGAATATTAACCAATAGACTATATTAATAAAATATTAAAAATGTAATAAAAAATAAATATAATATTGGGCAACACTTTATTTTGATGGTCCATTTGAGTATTAGTAGACTGTCTACTTAATATCTGTTGATACTGACATTCAACTGACTATAAGAAACTTTGCAAGTACATGTCAACTTACACTAACCCTAACCTAACAGTCTACCTATAATCTAATGAGAATTAGTTTGCATGTAACCTCAATTTAACAAGCGGACTGTCAAAATAAAGTGTGACTTAATAATGATGCACATAAAATATTTATATAAATTTAAGGCAACAGATTGACTTACTATTTTAATGCCGAGTTCAGACTGCATGATTTTCAAAGTACTCGTGTCACAGATGTGTTCACACTGCATGACTATCTGGGCTAGCGTTCTGTCGCTGCTTTGTTTACACTGCAAGATGGATCAACGACAGGGAGTTTCACACTGTATGACTTCAAAATAGGAAGAATCGCAGACAACTTTGTCCAAACTTCATCTCACACCCCAAAACACGTCATATATCTTTTGTTATTAACTACATAATGAGAAAGAAGCCTTTAATGGGGTAGAAAATGTCCATATTTGCTCACCTGGCTTTGAAGGGAATTAGCAGTTTCTCCTCAACTTTTCTATTTTTTGACCGGGTTGGGTTGTGATATTGCTCACATGACACGTCAAACAGACACGGAGGCTCCTGCCAAATTCACACTGATAAAATGAGAGTGAGTCTTGATGGGCCAGATGGATGGGCCCGTGGCTGGATGGGTAAAGGGCAGAGAGCTCCATCCGACTCAAGACGCCAGCAAGGTGGAGGTGGAGTACTGGTTTGGGCTGGTATCATCAAAGATGAGCTTGTGGGGCCTTTTCGGGTTGAGGATGGAGTCAAGCTCAACTCCCAGTCCTACTACCAGTTTCTGGAAGTTTCAGTGGTACAGGAAGAAGTCTGCATCCTTCAAGAAAAACATGATTTTCATGCAGGACAATGCTCCATCAGACGCGTCCAAGTACTCCACAGCATGGCTGACAAGAAAGGGTTTAAAAGAAGAAAAACTAATGACATGGCCTCCTTGTTCACCTGATCTGAACCCCATAGAGAACCTGTGGTCCATCATCAAATGTGAGATTTACAAGGAAGGAAAACAGTACACCTCTCTGAACAGTGTCTGGGAGGCTGTGGTTGCTGCTGCACGCAATGTTGATGGTGAACAGATCAAAACACTGACAGAATCCATGGATGGCAGGCTTTTGAGTGTCCTTGCAAAGAAAGGTGGCTATATTGGTCACTGATTTGTTTTTGAATGTCAGAAATGTATATTTGTGAATGTTGAGATGTTATATTGGTTTCACTGGTGAAAATAAATCATTGAAATGGGTATATGTTTGTTTTTTGTTAAGTTGCCTAATAATTCTGCACAGTAATAGTCACCTGACAACACAGATATCCTCCTAAAATAGCTAAAACTAAAAACAAACCAAAAACTACTTCCAAAAATATTCAGCTTTGATATTAATGAGTTTTTTGTGTTCATTGAGAACATGGTTGTTGTTCAATAATAAAATTAATCCTCAAAAATACAACTTGCCTAATAATTCTGCACTCCCTGTAGTTCCATTAAACTGTGAGTGTAATTTTTACCACAAACATCAGTGTTTATATCCGACTATAAACTGTTCTCCCAGTTTGCTAATAACAATCAGTTAATGTTTTAATGTTATTAGCAACTAACAGTTATAGCAACTAATAACCTTAACTTTGACTGTAATGCAATAACGTGCATCTTTTGTAAAGCTGCTTTGAAGCAACATGGATTGAATCTTTTACCAAAAGTGACTTTTAAAACAGCCAAAACAAAAAGCTTTGTTGACAAATGTCAAGTTACGAATTGGAAGCACCAGCAAAACGAAACCCGAAAGCGCATCGTCTCGCCCTCATTACAGTCTGAAAACAGAGCGATGACCAGAGCAGACGCAGATCTTTCCATGAGCGGCTGGACGTGGGGGTAATAATCCCGCGAGGCCGTCTGGAGGATGGCTAACAGATGACAGCTGCGCGGCTCGTCGTCCGGCCCCATCCTCGTCTGTTCAGCATCAAAAAAAAAAAAAAAAAAAAAAACGAGGACGGTGCCATGCTGTCGACCGGAAGCTTCACCTGATGCAGATCCCACTTTCACTCCCCAGAACCAAAGGCCATAAAAATAAATCCCGTCATTAAAATAGGAGGGAGAAAAAAAAAAAGCAGAGGTCGCCGAAAGGTCAAGCGCTCATTACTTATGGCTAAAAAACACCACGGCGCTCTGATAAATAAATAATCTGCAGATCTTCGCGCACGGGGCTTTAACCTTGGAGGACGCATGTGGAAAGTTTGCGTTCTGGCAACGTGGGTTTCAAATGGGTTTCCCACCTGGAGCATCCGGCACATCATTCAGAGAAAGTCATTATTTATTGAAAATTAAATATCTAATGAGGCCCCGAAGCCTTTTCTGAATGGCGACTCGGAGCAGAAGAGAAAGCCATCGAATCAAAAGCTACTTTTCCTTTATATCATTAAGTGAAACATCCCGGTGAGCGCTTTTTTCCATTCGCTGTTCTGCAAAAGCCACCACGAGCTCCATATTTTCATTTTCAAATCGAAAATCAGAATCAGACTCGACGCCAAGGAGGTAATAGGCCATATTTCCTTTTTTTTTTGTTCCCCTTCGGTTGTTTTTCCACCTTAGTTGTAAAAACACGCATCAAGCACTTATAACACAATGCGGAAAATATGTCAGTGCTAAAACGAGACCGATACAAGCTCTGTTTTAAAACTGTGTGTGCTGTTTATATAGGACACTTTATTTACATGGACTGTGCACATTAAATATGTACTCAACCGCATGTCATTTTAAACCTGTATGACTCTCTCTTTCAGCGGAGCACTCAATCCATCCATCAATCCATCCATGTTTTTGTTTTTTATTATGAAGAATAGGGGAAATTGGCAAAATTGGACCCCAGACGTTTAAGTACAGGGGGAACACAAGCAAGTAAAAAATGCATGAATATAGAATTAAGGGAACAATTATATACATTTTACTGCTAATTTTAGTGAATGACATTTAAAATGGCTTTTTAAAAAAATGGTAAATACAAAAATAAATTCTAACTCTGCTAAATATTCTGTATTCAGAGACTGAATTACACTTATTTTAATTATTCATTGTTGTTTCTGGCAGTTCTGTGGCATTAATGTTTTGTTGTTTTATGTTTAGTTTCAGTTGAAGTCAGAATTATTAGCGCCCCTGTTTACTTTTTTCCCCCCAATTTCTGTTCAATGGAGAGCAGATTTTTTTCAACACATTTATAAATATAGTTTAATAACTCATCTCTAATCACTGAATTCTTTTATCTTTGCCATGATGACAGTAAATAATATTAGACTAGATATTTTTCAAGACACTTCTACACTGCTTAAAGTGACATTTAAAGGTATAACTATTTTAATTAGGTTAGCTAGGCAGGTTAGGGTAATTAGGCAACTTATTGTAAAACAATGGTTTGTTCTGACTATTGAAAAAAAATTTGCTTAAAGGGGCTAATAATATTGACCTTAAAATGTTTTTTTAACTGCTTTTATTCTCCAGAAGAAAAAACATTAGACATACTGTGAAAATTTCCTTGCTCTGTTAAACATCATTTGAGAAATATTTGAAAAAGAAAATAAAAATTCAAAGGGGGGCTAATAGTTTAGCTGTATATTTTTAAGTGTATTTATTAATAGTTATTTCAGCAATTCAATTTAAACCAAAATGAAAATGCTACTTTTTGAAAAAAAATAAATAAGCTTTTTTTTTAGATTGAGCTATATGATAAACCCCTTTATTTAAATCTCTAAACTAATAATTTAAGCACTTAGCAAACACCTTATATAGACGTATATGGTATACAGTACGTTTTATTGAAGCAAACGCAAACGTTTTAAGTTTTATTTTATACTTAAAAAGTTTATTTTATTTTTAAAACAGTTTACAGTTTTACTAGTTCTAAAGTAATAACTTGTCAAATGCTGATGAAGAAACATTCGATTGCTAAAGCGCACCACATGTATTTTATGAATAACATCTCTAATTATATGAAAGGATTTATTGTAAAAGTTCTGCCAGTTTTCTTGCATGACTTTTTTTTGTTTTGTTAATTTTAGATCCGTATAGTTGTTTTTTTTAATTGCCATTTGAAATGCTTCATATTTCATTTCAGTTCAATAATCGCACTGAACTGAGCTGAATGATCATGATGTCATAAAACCCCTTTATTTAATCTCTAAACTAACAATTTAATCATTTAGCCAACATCTTTAAGGTTACAATATATGATATACAGCAAGTTATTGAAGCAAATCTTTATATTTTAAGTAAAATGTTTATATTAAAGTCTTAACTTTGGCATAGATGAAGAACTGTTCTTGTAAAGTGTGGTTTTTATGAATCACATCTCAAAGTATTATAATTAATTCTTTGTTATATAGGCTCTGCCAGTTTTGTTGCATGTTACCTAAGCTATTTTAAGTCTACATAGTTTAAAAATGTTCTTAGTTCAACATCGCACTAAACTGAGCTGAATGATGATGTGAAGTGATAAAACATTTATTTAATCTCTAAACTAAGCATTAAAGCCTTTAGCCAACACTTTATTTTCGACTAAAACATATGGTATTCAGTACGTTTTATTCAAGCAAAGGCATATATATTGAGTAAAATGCTTATTTTAAAGATTTAGTTTTACAGTGTTAACTTGGTCATAAATGAAGAGCTGTTCCTGTGAAGCGTGACTACTAAAGTACGCTACATTTTTATGAATC
Organism: Danio albolineatus; assembly: GCA_903798035.1. Classification (NCBI taxonomy): domain Eukaryota; kingdom Metazoa; phylum Chordata; class Actinopteri; order Cypriniformes; family Danionidae; genus Danio; species Danio albolineatus. Next base: position 3,192,559 of record CAIGQQ010002490.1, read on the forward strand.
AAACCTACTTAAATTATTCATTGCGATATAACTTCTGCCAGTTTTGTTGGAGGTCACCTTTACTATTTTAGGTCTACATAGTTTAAATTATTATTTTCTTAATGCTGCACTATGAAAATCCAAAAAAATAAATAAATAAATAAATAAATTTAAAAAAATTATAAATAAAAAATAAAATAAAAAAATCGCACTAAACTGAGCTGAATGATGATGTGAAGTGATAAAACATTTATTTAATCTCTAAACTAAGCATTTAAGCATTTAGAAAACACTATATAAACTAAAACATATAGTATTCAGTATTTTTTTTTCAAGCAAATGCATATATATCGAGTAAAATGCTTATTTTACCATGTTAACTTGGTCATAAATGAAGAGCTGTTCCCGTGAAGCGTTATTACTAAAGTACACGACATTATGAATCACATCTACTTAAATTATTCATTGCAATATAAGTTCTGCCAGTTTTGTTTCATGTTACCTTAGCTATTTTAGATCTACATAGTTTAAATGATTATTTTCTTAATGCTGCACTATAAAAATCTAAAAAAAAGAAAAACTTGAATTTTAGTTCACATCATCATTCAGCTCAGTTTAGTGCTATGTTGAAGTCATAAAACATTTATTTAATCTCTAAACTAAGCATTTAAGCATTTAGAAAACACTATCTAGACTAAAACATATGGTATTCAGTATTTTTTATTCAAGCAAAGGCATATATATTGAGTAAAATGCTTATTTTACAGGTTTATTTTTACAGTGTTAACTTGGTCATAAATGAGGAACTGTTCCTGTGAAGCGTGATTACTAAAGTATGCTACATTTTTATGAATCAAACCTACTTAAATTATTCATTGCAATATAAAATCTGCCAGTTTTGTTGCATGTTACCTTTGCTATTTTAGATCTACATAGTTTAAATTATTATTTTCTTAATGCTGCACTATGAAAATCTAAAAAAAAAAAAATCTTGAATTTTAGTTCAACATCGCACTAAACTGAGCTGAATGATTATTTAATCTCTAAACTAAACATTTAAGTGTTTAGCCAACACTTTATTTAGACTAAAACATATGTTGTGTGTTTTATTTAAGCAAACGCCTATAATTAAAGTGCGGCTTATATTCCAGTATTAGTTTCACCGTAATATCTTTGTCACAGATGCTGATGAAGAACCGTTCTCGTGATTACGAAAGTCCACCACGTGTTTTTTCCACATCTTCACGGCCTACACGGACTGTTTCAGATCCATCACTAATAACTGTTTGCTTTAGTCTGCTGTCAGCACACAGTAGGTGTAAGAACAGAGTCCATGTCTGGGGATTTTTGAAGTCTAGCTCATCTCCTTCCTGCGCTCGAGGTAAACATTCAGCGTATCGTCTCAAAACGGCCCCCGCTGGCAGTTGGTTTCAATCAGGTCCTCTGGCAGGATGCATGCAGGCCCAACTGGGAGTTTGAGCTGAAGACCGGATGAAAAGGAAGTCCTAAAACTGTGGAACGACAGGTGGCTACTTTGGAAGAAGAAGGGGGAAAAAAAGGGCCAGATTTCCAACGCCTGCCCCCCCACCTCCACACACACCTGCAAGAGTCCGGCGGTCCCGTCCTCTTCATCCGACCGGCACGCGATTCAGCCCTCTGGATCAACATTCCCCCCTGACTAACAAAAACACATCCCTGCTTCTCCTTAAATAGACTATTAAAAAGAGATTTCCTGCTGACAGCGGCGCGTCAGGCCAAGATTCCACATAATTCACCGGCGATCTGTCAATTTTATCAGCCTATTGATTTCAGCGGGGCGCGCTGGACTGAAAGGAGACCTTTGTGTCCTCGGACGAGAACGCTTTGGAAATCACTTCATCTTTAGAAGACAAGGGAGACTTTTCAATCCATCCCGGAGCTTTTTGGACAACGGCCCGGACGAACGCTGCGTGTTTGCTGATCGATATCGCTTTCGGTGATTCTACGACAACCCGCAACACGTCAGCCAGAAACACTCTACACAACTGCTGCAATCGCCAAAAACCTGACCAACAATCTCACGTTAGGACTTAAGGGAGCTTGTTACTAAAGTCAGTGATTTTAGGGTGTTCAGTGGAAATTATTTTCATTAGATGACATTATTTCACAGCGCTAGAAGCATTTTTTTCACGATATCTTTAAATGTAAGGTGGATTTTTGGTCATGGCACCAAATTATGAATTATATTGTGGAACCATTGAGAATTAAACTTGTGACCCTCAGATCACATAGCCAGTCATATTTAGAAATGTGGAAAAATATGTCATCTTGAAGCTTGATAAATAATGATTTCATTTATGTATGGGTTGTTAAGACAATGTTTGAAAATCACCTTTAAAAGTAAACATGGCTTATTACTAGGGCCAGACAGAATCTGCAGACATTTTTTGCTATTTCTGCAGAATATTTTTTTTTTTAAATCTGCGGATTTATGCGGCATTATTTTATATATAAAATAAGTAATACATTTTTAACTTTTATTAAATGTTTACAATACGAATCCAATTAGATCCACTTTATTGGGTAAACAAATCAAGTCTATTAAAAAAAATCTCTATTAAAAGACAGAAAATAGTACTTTACAAACTGTGTTGTAAATAAAACATGAATATTTTCATATCAGTCAATATATTACTGAAATTAATTTAAAAACTGAATAAATATAAATTTACACACATTTACACAAGTAAATAAACAGAATCAATGATGGGCTAAAAATCTGCGGAAATCTGCACGCACAGATTCCGTGTGGGCCTACTTATTACTAATCAAAAAAAAGTATCCATTGAGTTACGGAAAGAAATCACCATCTTTACTTAATATTCTGATTATTTTTTGGCATTAAATTTAAGTCAATAATTCTGGTTATTCTCAAAATATACCTGTGCAACTTCTGTTTTTTTGTTTTTACCATACAATTCTTTCTATTAACTATGACTTTTGCCTCAAACTCCTCAGTAGCTATGTTTCCATCCAAAAATGTGAATGAACTTTATGCGCAAAACTGGATTATCGCATAAAAGACATGCAAATAAATCCAACCAGTCACTTCCTGATTAACTGGCGCCAAATATCAACAGTAAACACGTAATTTGCTGCAGTAGGAGAAGCTGCGCGAGTCTTTTCTTCATTTAATAAATGACTTGTGCCTCAGAAGGCAATCCTGACACGCAGTGAACGCGCGGTGGTGTTTGAAGGCATCAGACGCGGAGCACAGACGCTCTTGATGCTGGAGGTCATTAATAGCATAACACAACTACTGAAACGGTGAGGCGCTTTAGAATGACCAAAACAACATTTCAGATGTTTTATGATGTGCTCAGTCTGCTGGTTTGTCCATTCACACACATTTTTATCACCACATGATCTTTTATAACAAAATCACATGAACTTTTTTTAATGCGCATACTGGAATTTATACGGTAAAAATGTTTCCATTGCAGTTTATGAAAATCTTTTCTTCTCAAATAAAGTTTATCCTACTTAGTTATGCGCATACATTTTTTATGCGCATTTTAAAAATGTATGCGCATCATGGCGTTTCCATCAACCGTTTATGCGCATATCCAAAATGCGAATAAAAATAGCTGGATGGAACCGTAGCTAGATGGCTGCTTATACTAAGGTAGAAGTTAGGTTGACATTTTGTACAGGATTAGGAATGTAGAATAAAATCATACATTAAGTAATAATGAACAGCCACAATCTTAATAACAAGCAGGTAGTATGCCACTAATCATTAGTGAGACGTTAGAGTAACCCACTGGTCCTATTGCACCAAACCCAGTGTGAGCTGGGATCGAACCAGCAATTCTTTGCATGGGAGTCAGTTGCTCTAACACGGAGACTAAAGACCCTGGCTTGTAGCATCTGTCAATAGAGCAGCTTTAGAGGTCAGAATACTGAGGTTTACCTTCATAGCACTTCACGAGCTGGCCTCTGTTACACTCACCCCACTAAACCTCACTCCCATCCCAGACGAGCCCCCATGTGTAACCCACCAGTCCTACTGCACCCAAACCAGTCTGGGATTGAAATTGGGATTCTTTGTATAGGAGTCGGTTGCTCTAAAAAAGAAGTTAAAGTCTATGACCATAACGTCTATTACTAGAGCATCCTTTGAGGTCAGACGAGTGAGGTTAACCTGCATAGCACTTTGCAAGCTGGCCTCCATTACACTACTTAAAGTGTTACCAAAATTTCCAACCAAACAATTCATTTGCTGAATTTACAAGCAAGACTATTTCAAGAAAGAACGATCAGATCAAAGTGGTTAAAACTATTAATTAGCTATCAGTTTGCGTTTAAAAACTCATTCAGCTCTGGTGCTCATGCAAGTTCACTTTAAAGGGCCACGAAACCCCATCTCAGCGGGGTGTTTTCACACCTCTAGTTTGGAAAAGCTCAGGAAAGTGGGTGTGCCCAGCTCTGTTTAGGTGGGAGTGTCAGGGGAGGGAAAAAGGGAAGGTTTTGCATAAAAATGGGAGTTTCTATTTGAGCACGCGCTGAAAACAAACACACAGACGCAGGGGGAGAAAGACAGTGACTGTTTATATCGACATCAGTCATCGAATTATTTGCCAAATTCTTAATCTGTCGACTTTAACTGCAGTTTGGCACTTTCCCCTTTCATTCAAGAACATTTCCTGCATGCCCCCCCCCGTCACAAACGAGATGCGTGGGTGTCCAGCTGCGCTCTCATAGCGAGAAATGTAAACAAAACCTTCATTGCAGCACATAAACACAACACTGGCGACCTGTGTCTCCAAGCAATTCCTCTTCTTCCGCTTGTTTTGGCAACACAACGTGGCATCTCTCTGGCGTTTGGACACTGCAACAGGTACAAACAATCGTCGAAGCTATCATGCATATTAATGACGTTGCGCCACATACACAATAGAGCGCGCTGATTGGTTTGAACAAGTCTTTCTCATGACTTAATGCCACACACTCAGAGACGTCACGATGTACTGGCCAGTACAGACGTCCACTCGAAATAACGCAAAAACAACCAAATTTTCACTCTTTAGTGAAATATATGTGTCCTCATAGTGTTTATAGCAGCGTGGGACACATACATGACTGTCAACAGCTGAAAAATTGTGTTTTGGTGTTTCGTGACCCTTTAATGTCCTGATAAATTCACACTAACTAGGTTTCTATCCACCTATATTTATGCGCATATTGTAGATGACCTAAAAACGCTTAATGGAAATGCCAAGATGTGCATCAATTTTGCAAATGTGCATATAAAACGTATGCGCACCACTGAGAAATGAGAATAAACCAAGACGGAAGCTCATTTACTGAATAAAATCCAGCATGCGCATCAAAAATCGTAATGTGATTTTGATTTTACAGATCATAATAACAACAATAACAAAAACGGGTTCAAAAGAACAGCATTCAAACCAGCAAACCTATCAAAATGTAAATCTAAAATCCCTCAGCCAAAGTCTGTCATCACAGTGGTTCAGTATTATTATTGAACCATTTCTCCTTCCAGAACTGTCTTGAGCATTTGCGTTCCTAAAGAGCGTCTCACGTAATCAGAGTTGCAAATAGTTAAAGGAAAAAAAGGCCCACAGTTGCTTCTACCGCATCAAAAGTCATTTTTCTGTTTAATATTAGGCACCAGTTTATCAGAAAGATAGTTCTCTTTGACTCATTGGATTGAAAAGTGCTTTATTCACAAATCTGTTATGCGATATTTCTTGCTCACAAATCTTTGGATGGAAACGCTGTCCCCACATCTACTGTCTCTCTTCTGCTGTACACATAAGAGGCACAAAATAACTATAAATACATTGAACTTCAAACTAATCAATAATTAAAAATACAAAAAAGCCAGGAAACCTTAGAGGTTTCGCAATCTGCTGAAGGTAATGGGCTTTGAGCTGCTTCTGAACACACACAGGAATACATTTGTTCGGTTTACGGCTCCAAATAGCTTGCACGTTTGCTTGAGTCCTGCCAGAGGGAGGAATTACTGGCCTGACTGTGATCTGGAAGGTACGGCGTGGGTGTGAGGTCTGCGTGGGGACCAATGGCTCCCGGTGGGATACAGCTCTTAACTCCCCTCCTTTACCTTGCTGCATGTGCAACAGAACACCACCCACATTCACTCCAGTCTAATTTGATAAATCTAAAGCGCGGCTCGATCCAATGGATCCGGGAGAACAAAACCGCTCTTTGTGTTTTAACAGCGCAGACGTTTTCGTAAAAGTCCATGCCCGTGTCTGCCGGAGCACAAAACATATTAATCATTCTCTTCCCTGAAACGCTCAACCCAATGGCGTGCTGGGGGGAAAAGACAAAGAGAAGCATAGAAACTACATGAACGACAGACTGTGGTGATGCTTTTAATAAAAACGCAAGAGAAGAATACAGCAGGGTGCAAGAAAACAACATGAGACAACAAGGTTTGGATACTGGAAAGGACAAAAGGTCTATGAGCTGGAGTAAATGCACTGTGCCTCCTATAGTACAGTATTTAAATGAAGAAATACATGAACATCAGCTACTATATTGGTATTGAATGATTAAAGCTTATTTTTAATATTACCGTTGTCATCCCATCAGTCAAGCTAGTGCCCTTTACAAAGATTTTCGCTAGAGGAAAGTTGTAATTAGGGCTCGTGATCTTGATTCAACCCTATACGCAATCTTAATTCAGCTTTCCTACACTTCAGTTAATTTTAATTTCAAGGTCAGGGGAGAAGCGTAACGGCGGTCGCACAAGTCTTTACAGCAACATGGACGCCTTCAAATGGCATTGAAACTGTCACCTACTGTATTTATAAGGTATAATTCACCCAAAAATGTAATTTCTGTCTTAATGTAATGATGTATTCGCAGCCACGAAATCACACGTTTGTTTACTGCCAAGAGGATGCGCGAGTGCCCACCAATGACGTTTACTTTAGTGAACAGAACCTGCATAGGCTGTGTATAACAGGTAATAAAGTTGCAAATAACATTCAGTTTGTTGCACAGTGGTAGGCCTGTCACGATATCTATTTTTTGTTGTACGATATATTGCACCAAAATATATTGCGATAAACGATATTATTGTCATTTTAAGACCATTTTAGGCCACTCATTATATAATGCCAGAATGGCAATGTAATAGCATCATAACGCAAGTACACTCTTCAAAAGAACACATCATATTTTGTTCTTAAGAATAATTAATTTAGTCGTTTTAAAAATTTAATAATTAGGCATTGGAATCAGAATGTGAAAACGCATATCCAAAACAAATGATTAAAAAAAAGCAAGGAAAAATGTAACAGAGGCTGCGATATCTGCTACCAGATCTATTTTCCGTTGTCAGGCGCCCGCATCAAAATATCAATCACTTTAGTCATTTATGATAAATACTATAGTGTGTTTTTAACCATACTGACACTGACACCTCCAACAGAGATAGAGAGGTTGTGCAATCAGCTAAAATGTTGCAAGAATTGTTGTTGTTTTTTTCACATATGGGCGATATATATTGTATCACCAAAAATTATTATGGTCATGTCCATGTATTGTGCGATAAGTCGATATATTGATTATTGTGACAGGCCTACACAGTGATCTAATAATTGGTTTAATAATGCTGTCAATGACAAATGACAAGCATATTTCTCAAACATCATTCAACATTAGAATTATGAATAGCTGTATTCTGATGTCATCACTTTACTGTGAATTAAAAACCAGGACATATTTAAAGTCTGTTCAAGTCCACCATTGCAAGTCTATACAAAATTTAGCATTTTAGCCAACAGTAGAGCTACACATAGGACTTATGTTATTATTGTTGTTTTACCATATGTTTGAGAATTAACAATAATAATAGCCGACTCATATTAACCTTTATTTTACATCTATAGAATCGTGAGAAAATCCTGATCTTCATTTAAGCAAAAAAAATTGTGATTCTCATTTTAGACAGAATCGTGCAGCTCTAGGTGTGATGGTGCACATTGTGGGGGAGGTAAACCAAGTTCAATTGGTAAATGATTTTGTAAAGAACTGAAAGCTCTGGATGTTGATCTATGTTTTCAGCAATTAAGGTTGGGGAAAAAAAATAGTTTACATTTACTTTAAAAATTGGCCTTGGGCTGGCCGATAAAATTGGTATCAGTAAATATTGATCGAAAAAGTTCATTTCCAATGGAGACGCACAACTTGCACAACTCGCACATGGAAGCGTTTTTCCAGGTACACCTAGTTGAAAAACATCTGAACTTTTCCGGATGCCGCAAGCGCACCGCGATTCATACAAGTAGAACTCACCAATCTGCTTCATATTTGGTATAGAAAATGGGCATTTGAGTAATAACGGCAGACTAATTACTTGAGACAAACACAGCACACCCAAACTCTGCAGTGCTTTTTACTTTTCTTCATAAACTTCGTAAATCGCTGCAGCAATGGTTTGTCCGTTTGTCATCCTCTGAGAAAACGGTTGATGGTTGCCTCGTCACAGAAAGACGCCAGGGGAGCACGATTGCAAAGGTCACTCTAAATGGTGAAGGAAACCAAGCGCTCGAGCTTGTCACTTCAGGTCGGAATAACACGCAAAAATGAGTGCCATATAGCAGCAATGAGGAGATCTTTCACCACATCTAAAAGAGTTTTTAGCATAGGGTTCATGTAGTCATTCAACTTCACTATTAAAATTAAAATACAGTGGTTAAATAAAATCATAATATACCTAAATGTATTGTTAGCAAAATATTCAATAATTATCTATCCTAAATGATATGAAACATGATATCATGATAATTTTTTTTGCAATATCTCCCAGCCCTAAACTGGCCTTTAGATTGGTTATCAGCGTCCAAATATAACTTATTTGGCATTTGTAAATCTCCTCTGGAATTACCTGAACTCGTGTAAACAAAACTATGACCCATCTTCTCTCCACCCCAACAACATGACAAACTCAAAATTATGCAATTGAGTGTCCCTTACAGAGGTGAGTGGGTTTGACAAGCCACCTGTAGAAAGCAAACTCTTTAATCTCTGCCATTTTAATCGACACTTGCACCAGCTCTGTACCAGACACTTTCTTATAATCACTCAAAATCTCTCTCATTTATGAAGCATGCTTCACACTGGTGAGTGTGCTTGACAAACCACTGTAGAAAACACACTTTCACTTTCATTGTTGCCATTTTAAATTAACTCTTGCACCAGTTTCGCACCAGAAACTCTTATAATCACTCAACATGTCTCTCTCTCTTTCAAAAAAACCCCCATTGCATTCATGAAGTGTGCTTAAAACAGGTAAGTGGGTTTGACAAACCACCTGTAAAAACAAAAACCCTCCCCCCTCCTTAGTCTAGCACTTAATGCTCTGATGACTACTAGTTCCTTTGTTTAATTAGCACTTGTTGTATTACCTCTTGTTGAATAATTGATTTCCTCCTCAATTGTAAGTCACTTTGGACAAAAGTGACCCAAAGTCAAAACAGCAAACCATGTGTAACAGCTCATGTACAGTGATGTGCTCCAATCTAAAACATCCAGTGGATCAATTTAACTCAATTGCAGTCTTTATGGTTCGACAACCATACAACACCAAAATTATGACTTCAAAGTCATTTCAATCAATTGTGCAGCTCTAGAAGAAATGGCATTTGGTCTCTGACCTACAGGTCTCAGGCCATGTGGGTTCGTTGTACAAGTTGGTCTGCTAGAAGGTACTAAAGCAAAGAAAACAAACAATGACACATAAATCAAGCAGGGGTTTCATTTCACTTTGCGTTTGACAAGTGGACGTCTGTACAGCAGCAGTTAGTAGTGCTGAATGACACTGGTGCTGAGGGTCAGAGGTGGAGTTGAGTTCAGGCCTCAACTGGTGCAGGCTGCCAAGGGTGAATGAATACGACCCCCCAGGTTCCTGTTTCATAAATTGAGGCGATTTGCTGCCAAAAGCGAAAGCCAGAAATTTTCCCTACATCCGCTTGGGATGCTGAACTTTGTGAAAGAAAATGCTGTGTAAGAATAGCTTTGGGCATTCAGGAGCTCTCCAATCCAGGATCCCAAAGGATGGCACCATTCTCCAA
>CAIGQQ010002490.1:3204895-3221272 GCA_903798035.1 Danio albolineatus
ACAGAAAGACAGATAAAAGACAGATAAGCTCAGTCAAACTGACAGACAGACAAAAGACAGAAGGATCGATAAGACATACAGAAAGACAGAAAAAAGACAGAAAGACAAATGGATAGATACAAGACAGAGTCAAACTGACAGACAGATAAAAGATAGACAGACAGATACAGACTGGCATATGAATCGATACGACATACAGAAAGACAAAGAAAAAGACAAACGGACGGATAAAAGACAGACAGATGGCTGAAAGACAGACAGACAGACAGACAGACGACAGACAGACAGATAAAAGGTAAGCTGACAAAAGAAAGACAGTCAAAGATGGAAGGACGGATAGACAAATGGATCAACAAGACATACAGAAATACAGATAAAAGAAAGACCAACGGACGGATAAAAGACAGACAGTCAAACTGACAGATGGACAGACAAATGGCATACAGACAAGACTGACAGAGAGAGATGAAAGAAAAGGACAGAAGGATGGACAGATGGATGGATAAGACATACAGAAAGAGATAAAAGACAAAGACAAATGGAGGGATAAAAGACAGACAGATAAAAGATAGAACGGACGGACAGACGGATCGATAAGACATACAGAAAGACAGACAAGAGAGAAAGACAAGCGGACGGATAAGACAATCAAACTGACAGACGGACAGATAAACAGATAAAAGACAGACAGATGAAAGATAAGACAGACAGACAGACAGACAAAGAAAAGACAGAAAGACAAGCGGATGGTTAAAAAAAGAAAGTCAAACTGACAGATGGACAGACAGACAGACAAACGACATAATAAATAAAAAGACAGACAGATGAAATGAAGAAAGACAGACGATCAAAGATTGTCAAACAAAAAGGACAGACAGACAGACAACAGTGAGACAGAAAAGTAGACTGATAAAAGACATGCAGACAGAAATAGAAAGACAGACCGGCGAAATGACACTGCAGATCACCAGACTAACACAAAGAGCAGATCAGGCTAATAGACAGAGTCAGACAGACCGATCCAATATGTCCATCTAACACCTCACAATAATTGATTTCACCATCTAGGTCAGATCTAATTTTCACAATTGACCTCCTGCTGAATAGCTAAACACACACAAAACACACACACACACAGATCTTTCTATGCTACTGTGCAGGTCTCAGTCTTCAGAGCAGTAGCTGTTTGGCGGCAGGAAGCTAAAGTTGCGGCCGGGAGCCAGAGCCCCTTTTCCCCTTTATTCCACAATGTGTCTTCATTCATCTGGAAGAGCACATGGAAAAGCCATTGCGGGGGAAAAGCCCCTTCCTGCCGGCTCGGCCTCGGACAGACGCTGCACTTTCGCAAATTCCCTACCCGCTCGGCTAACAGGAAAGAGCCCTTTATTACAAAGGGGGGGACGTGAGGATGAAAAACAGGGGGATTTAGAAGTCTGGAGTTTTATTTGTAGACAACTTGTGTGCTGAGGCAACCCAATCCGCCGTCCCACGACAAGGGGGGCTAATTTAGCGTGCGCCGAATGTCCGCGGGAACACCAACTATCTGTGCGGCGCACGCAGAGACGCCTGACAACACCGCCGAGATCAGGCTCCCAATCCTCTCTGACAAGCTAATGAGATTCACACCTTCTCCTCTCCATGTGAGGCAACAGAACTAAAAACACGAGGGCAGATTAGAAGAGAAAGCACCTGTACGGGTCCTCCATGATTAAAACAGAAAACGGTTTTAGAGATGGATTTAACATCTGAGGAGCTGAGTGCGCTGTGGGAAATGCTGTAGGGCAGCTAAGGCTTTGGTTTTTCCAGGGGGATGAGAGAAAGGTTCAGAATCACGTGAAAAGTGACAGGAATGTTTAGATATAGATACTGGTATCCAACCCAGGCTCATTCTGAAAACGTAGTCCCATGTAGGGCTGTGCGATAGTACGATATTTGATCATGGACGATCAAAATTACTGCACGATCCACTTTTTCAGAAAAATCGTTGTATCACCATACAGTATATAGTAGGGGTGTGACAAGATCTCGTACGACGAGATCTTGCGAGATTAAACCACGGCGAGATTTCTCGTCGAGGTGAAAAGTCTTTCATGACATCGAATTCATTTAAATAGAAATAAAGTACCATTCATTACAATGTTTTGTATTTTGTGATTTTTTTTTAAAAATTGTAGTTGAATAAAAATCTATTTTCCATTCAAATATTAGCAAATATTTTGCTAATATGTAAAATTATATAAAAAAAAGATTATTTTCCGTTCACATCGGCTATTAGCAAAATATTTAGCAGTGTTTGCATGTTCATTACTGTGTGTAATTCATTAAAATAGTATATATAAAATTGTAAAATAACATTCATTACAAGTCGATTTAAAGAAAGCAGCTAAATAGTTTTGCGTTTTATTTATTTATTTATTTATTTTAACTAATTAATTTTATTATTTTTTTTTGTTTTTTCCCCGAGTTGAACAAAAGAATAAAAAAAATAAATAAAATATTTTCCATTGATATATTTCATCATTGAAGATTTCTTAAAAGTAGTGTAAAAATCTCGTCTCGTCTCGTGAACCCAATCTCGAATCTCATCTCGTCTCGTGGAGCAGGCATCTCGTCACACCCCTAGTATATAGTGCAGTGCTTCCGCTACATTCATTCTTCCATGACGGGGCGCCACACCAAATTTCATCCCGCCACGGCTACATTACAGCTCCTCACTCAAAACATTCAGTCGTCTGTCGTCGTTGTTTTTAATAGCGGGTTATAAATCGCACCAAAACGTATTAAAAGGTAAGTGAATTATAACAGCGGGAGTAACCATAACCGTAGTAGTGCTGTGAGTCATTTGTTTAGCCCTTTAAGGTTACATGTTGACTGACAGACTGGCTGACAGGGAAGCGTGATGCATGAGGCCAGCATACAGGCGCAGCTTTCAGTTAAGATGAACGGTTTCCATAAATATACTTTATTAATAAAGGTCTGGAGATATACTCGTTACAAAAACGCACTAAATCACACTTCAGCAGCGTTTATTTGAGGGCGCGCAAGAAGTTGTGTGCACGAACAGAGGAAATCGGCACACAAGCAAAGAGACCCGCATGCTCGTATTACATAAATGTGATCTCACCCTGTAATACGGCGCTCACGACATTTGTCACTGAAATAACCCCATAGGTAGTTGGTAGATCTGTGTACAACAGGGCTATTTAATCAGTTTATCATGGGGGCCAGTTCATGAAGAGCATCCCAAATGAGGGGCCAGAGATGACTTGCAATATAAGTGATGACACAACAGCAATACAAGAGCCCATATGCTGTTTTTTGCTCTTTAAGACACCCCTGCTGGCCTTTTCTACACTAAAATGTCAATATGCTGTATTTTGAAACTACATAACATCACTGCATTGTACAATGTGGCTTCTTTACAAACACATTCAAATGTTGTATTTTAAAGCACAACAAAAGCAGTGTATTGCTCAAGTCGGCTTCTTCTTCAAACACACTCATATGTTGTTTTGAACTGTGTATCAATTAAGGATGCAAGGGTTATAGATTTTGGTTGTATGATTATATAGTCTGAAGAATAATCATGGTTATAATAATTCAAGGTTATCTTTAATATGCCTTCATTAAATTCAAAACACTACTAGTTTTGTTAACTTTGTAAAAAAATAAATAAAAGCCATTTACATGTTTGAAGGTGTTGCTGAGGATCTGTCTAATATGATTTGAACTAAGATTTGTTCGATTTGTTAAATGTTGATTTTGATGGTACAGTAATTGTAATGCAAGTCTTGTTGAATGTTCTTTCTTTGCAGAATAGCACTTGCATTAAATCTTCACTTGACTAAAATATTTTTAAACATACATGGTAAGAGTATATTTTTATATTGGGACATTAGTTTGGTTGTATTGTACCTTTATAATTTGCAAAATAGTCTTAAAAAAAAAAGAATCTGGATAAAAATCGTGAATCGTGATTTCTCCAGAAAAAAATCGTGATGTGATATTTTTCCCATATTACCCACCCCTAGTCCCATGTATATTTCTGGAGGCCGCAAAATATGTCCCGGAAGGTAAGTATTTCCGCACTTTGTTTTCACGAATCCACCAGAGGCCGCTGTGGACGCTTTTTGAGATCTCGTGGGTGCAGTTCGCGCATGCTGTTCTCGCGTAAACCTACCAGAGGCTGCTATCGGCTGAAATTACATTTGTCTCCTCCTCTTTTTGGCTGACCTGAAAATGTGATCCAAAGCTCACGGTTTGGATCATATAACGGTTCGGACCATTATGTGATCCAAACCGTGAGATTTGTGATCCGTTACACCACTACTTTATATCGGCTGAATTTAAAGAAACAGATTAAGTTGAACATTGTTAAATTTTATTTGTTTATTTATATTGCAACCACATAGCTTAAATCAATGTAGAATCATTTTGTTCAGTGCAGGTGCTCAAAAACAGATTTCAAGACTGCTATACAATTATTATGCATGAACTTTTGCAGTACATATAAAAACTAAGTTTCTAAAGAAAACACATTAACATTCCAGAAAAACACAATTGACATTTACAAAGAAAATAAGCTCAACTTTGATTTCATGCTGTCTTGTCTTTAAACCAGACCCCAAAACAGCCTCCAAAGACACAGAAATGCAAAAAATGTGCAGTACTTTTACCTTTTATGAACTACATAATGGCGGTTACTAGCGCTCCTGAAAGAACTACGAAGGGGGCATTAAAAAGTCACTCTGAAATCGGGGATCAACCCAAGAACAATAACACTTCTGCGAAACATTCCTGCTCGGTAGCAGATTGCCAAGAAGGGTTTTGGATGGCTGCTGTGTTTAGGTTGTACGGCCTGGCAAATTATCCCGACCGCATCGTGCCAGGGTTCAGCGCTTTTCAATGATGCATGTAAATTAAAGAGCTGAAGAGGAATTCTTTAATGGTCCTGCATGTAAATATGAGACCCGCTGCAGAGGTGCATCATGGTCTCCCGTCGAGAAAAAAAGCCAACGGAGGCGTTGGAGAAATGCGGTAAGGTCTGACAGGCGTAAGGGAACGCTATCAAATCCTGCGGTTCAGACACTTCCAGCCCAAAGAACAGGACAAAACTGCTTTACATGAAACATTACACAACTAACCATATTCCCCGCTACGGAACAATGAAGTAATCGGTGCAAATAGTGCAAACGCAGCACAAAAAGCCATGGGTATATTTAGGTCATGATTTTTCTGACTGAAATTAACGCTCATTAGTCTCTGCTTGTCATTCAGAGTCATGTCAGTCAAGCTAGAGATTTCAACTGGTTCTCATTCAACTTAACACTAAAGATTGTATGGTCATGATTTCAGTTTCCCTCAGTTATTTAGGCATAATCATCTCCTGATATCTCTGGATATAATGCACTTATGCAACCGCTGTGATGCAGTACATTATAGAAAGTCTTAAAGGGATAGTTCACCAAAAACTGAAAATTAAATTAAATTAAATTGTCACAAACCCATTTGAGTTCAGTTCAAGTTATTCTGAAAAATGCTGGAAGCCTGTAACCATTCACTAATATGGTATTTGTTTTTCCTGAGGTTTCTAATGTTTTTCAAAATAACTTAAAGTAAATAAAATCAAAGGTATGGAACAATTTAAAGGGAGAGCAAATGTTAAGCAAATTTGCATTTCTGAGTGAACTATGCCTTTAAATATTAATAATTGTAGTAGTTTCAACTAACCCTTACAACATATGTGCCCCAGAAGCCCTAACACAACTTAGCAATGTCTTCAAGACGCTAAAAAGACATCATTTTTATAATTATAACTCATTCTTTATCTTTTAAGAGATATAGACACCTTTAAAACTTGTGTTCGGGTATTCTGAGTGGGTCTAAAGAACCTACAGGTGTCAGAAATACTTACTGTTAAAGTTATTTATAGAGTTATACCAGTTTTAAAAATACATATTTTACAAACGCTGTACATTATGTCTGCATCTCATACTTTGAGGGGTGAATTTAGTTCACACATAAGTATATATTTTTGCTGTGGTTATAATTAATACATTTTTGTAACAAATAAAAATGGACAAATGCGCCAATTACATTAAAATTAACATGTAAAGCGATTAAATAAAAATCACATTCATTTTTCACAATCCTTAAGTAATAGTTCACTTTTGAGAAAATATGGTTTAAGACAAAACAATGAAGCTATTAATAAACATTTAAATGCATAACGAGGGTTATATTGGGAATTTTACTACTTCAGAGAGAAATCTTGTCAAATTAACAATATATATCTAAATTTTTTATAATTACAATTATAGATTTTTTTCTACCATATTCACAAATGCAGCAATATTCACAAATTAACTGAGAATGAAAAAGTGACAGTGGGTACAAGTACTTTTGGTACAGCATGTTTCAAATGATTCAAAAAAATTAAAAATGAATATAATAATAATAATTATATATATATATATATATATATATATATATATATATTTATTTATATTTTTATTTATATTTATTTTTTATTTTTGACGATTTTTGAGATGTTTTAATAATAACTGAGTGATAATTTATCCCAACTAACAATTAACTTTGATGTATGTAATGCATCGCATAACAGTATGATGCATGAATCGCAGGTGAGCTGGCTTGTAGGACACACTCCTCCTGTCTTAACGCACCAGACATTTTGTTCGAAACACTCATGCTTTACATGTTTGTTTGTATAACTATTATTTTCATTTAAAACACTTCATTTTTGCATCTGGTTTACACTATGAACAGCAGCTACGCTAATTATTTTCCTTATTCTCTATTTTCACCTGGGGATACTCATCCAGAGGCCCCAAGAGACTATGCAGCGCCATTGATTCGATTCAAGACCTGTGAAGAAATGATGCCAAGGTATCCATAATCCTGGACCAGGCCGTATCCTGAGCTGATGCTGTGGTGGTCATGGAGGAAAGGAGAGCATGAGACTGATTCCTGAAAGACCACAGTGACAAACAAGTGCCTGCATTGAACCTGTAGGCCAGCCTGATCACAAGCCTCCAGCACCACACAGGATGTTTGTCCAGAAGGAAAAATGGTCATGCCCAACAAAGCCTGGTACCTCTCGAGGTTTTTTCCCTTCACTTTGTCAATTGGTGAAGTTTTTTTTTTCCCTCGCCACTAATCGCCACTGGCTTGCTTGATTTGGTACTTCTCTTCAGTGTTTGGACTTTTAGCAGTGAATATTAAACCACACTGAACTGAACTTAAAATCTGGCCTTTACTAGAACTTCTAGGTGAAGCTGCTTTGACACAATCTACATTGTAAAAGCGCTATAGAAATAAACATGAGTTGAATGTTTAGCCATCATAAACTAATGATCACAGAATAAAGCTAATTTTAGTGTGATAATATAACACACAAAGCAATGCATTTCTTTTTTTTTTAAGCAATCGAAGATATATTTTGCACAGCATCCTAACAAAGACTCCAGAAAAATTCTCGGAAGCAGTCAAATGATATATTTGTTATGCATCCAAATAAAAGTCAAAAGAGCTGAAAGTCAAATGGCCATCTGGAAAGCACTGATAGGAGAAGCATTGCCGGCATGCAAAGGACAGACGGAGACACATGCAGGTGCACAACACCTGGACACAATGCTGATATTCACAGCCGCTCAAGCGCAAACTACAATTCAATGGAAACAAGAGAAGAGCACTAAAGTCATTTCCATGGATTTTCAGTCACCTGAACAGAAGAAACACGTCAGCGGTCCAACAGTCTACCAAGACTGCTGCGGTTTTGCATGAGTTTAGAATTAAATATGTCATTTTAATGTCTAATCAAGATAATTGCACAACAAACCGAGTAAAAATTTGAATTACAATGACAATGTGATGAGAGACCATATGATAATACAATAAACAGTAGGTTATGGCAGTGTTTTTATGTATTTTAGTCATGTTTCAACTTCATTAAAGCCCTCATGAAATTAAAATAAAGATGTTAGCATCAATATTGTTAGTTTTTAGGATATCTATAAGCTTTTCTGCTCAAAAACTTCACGTTTAAAAGAAATAAAACGGATATAAACATGCTTGTAAAACTTGTAGTTTGTCACTTCTGCCTAAATGGATCAACGTCTAGTTCACATCACCTCATAACCAATCAAATGCTCTCAAGGATCTGAAATGCCCCGCCCCCTTCCGGACACTTCACATTCGATGCTCAAAATGCTATTGGCTGTTTTAAAATATGTCCCACCCTCTCTTTAATTTTCACTTGAGATAATGTCAATCATCAAATAAAAACGCACATTTCAAAGCACTTCACGGGACCTATTAGTTATGAGATTTAACTTGATGATATTTACATAAAAACATTTAAGGCAACAACTTACTCTAAGCAGTCCAGAATTGCCTTAAATATTTCATGTGCGAAATTCAAAACCACAGCCCATTTCAACGCCAAAAAAAAAGAATTAGAAATATTCCTTATTCAGATGAACACAAAAATCTTGCCCATTTGAAAAGTTTACCATGGTAACCATAGTTAATATAACCACATGGTTGGGATGCACAATATATTGTTTCAGCATCGATATCGCAATGTGACTATTGCGTATGCACACATCGCTGGATCTGCAATGTTAAACCAGTATTATTATTTACCAGAATTTGAGGGGTTTTTTTGCAACATAAAATATAAATATATATGATGAAGACTATTATTTTTTGATTATTTAATTTGTGTATCGAAATATTGCTAAACTTTCAGAAAATAATGAAGCACTGTATATTTTTGCTTCTCTACTGTAGTTCTCAATATTTGTGATTGGTTTATTACATTTTATGGTAATGCACTCCCTAACAAAATCATTCAAATTAGGGCTGTGCAATATGGACAAAATAATCATATTGCGATTTTTGGAACGAATATTGCGATTGCGATTTTATTTGCGATTTTGGCAACTGTTTTTCTTTTTGAAAAAATAAAGCATTTCAACATGAAAAGTAAAGGTGAACTAACCTCAATTCCAGTCATAACAATAAATAAAAACTAACGTAAATAAAAACCACCTATTCGCTTCTCCCGCTCAACCTCGTTGTGCGCGGAGTGAGTTCTGATTGGTTAACTTCTTTCTTCCGCTCAGCTTAGCTGTAATTGACCAATGTGCTGCGTCAGCTCTGATTGGTTAACATATTAAAATCATGCGGACAAGAATGTGAAAAAAATCATATTCATTCAAAATAAATTCATAGATAAAATTGCAGCCTTTGCGATTTAAAAATTGCATGTGCTTAAATCGCGTTTTTTTTGCGATTGCGATTAATTGCACAGCCCTAATTCAAATGTATCAAAGATTACGAATTCTTTCCACATAAACAATTTCTGGTGAAATTATATTAAATTTCGCAATACATATTGTAGAAAAATAAAATATTGCAAGGTCAGTTTTTTCAGTATTGTGCAGTCCATAGCCATTCAGCACAACGGTATGTCTAAGATAAATTACATTAAATATCAAATATTTTGTTGCTTAAAACACAAATATTAACAAAAACCTAACTAAACTTTAAAAAAAAAAAAAAAAAAAAAAAAAAAAAATCGGAATCCGAAATCTCATACTTCCATACTATATAGTATGCTAAAATCAGTATGCCCGAATTGATAGAATTCGAAAATCAGTATACGAGAAGTCCCCAGATGACTTAATACTTCCAGCGAGATTCTGAAGAGCACATCATATGGACGCTACTCTACCCCATGATACCCCGCAAGAGAACTCATGAATGGGAGTGATGCGATGCAACTGACGCAGGTAGGTCATGTGATTATGACAAAATGGCAGAAGTAGTACGCCCGAGTTCCATTCATAATGCTCACACTCCTACTGTATAGAACATAATTTTCTGACGACCAAATAGTACTTCTAAATTCAAATGCAGTACCTACTGAGTAGTAGGCGGTTTCGGACACAGCCTAGGTCTGTCTGAGGTATTGGGCGTGGCTAACATAATTAACCACGCCCTTTCAACTGTTGCTATGACAACAAACAAAAAATGGTGAGGAGGAGGAGTCTGTTAGGTTGTGATAACTCTCCTCAAACCCTTTACCTGATCTTTCTGAATGAAATGCCTACTTGACTACATCCAATCAGCTCGCAGAAGAATAAACAAGCCACGCCCACTGCTTGCTAATTTAATATTGCTTTTGCGTCAAAATATAAAAAAACTGGTTGCACATGGACTTTAAACATCTCCACGTCCGAGTTTTGAGATGTCGATAGACTCTTACCTCTTCATCTGATGTGTCGTGGTCATATTCGTCCACCAGAGAGGTGATCTTCAGGCCTTCGTCTTTTTCAGATGCAACGCTCTCCTCTCCTCCATCCTTCAGCACAGATTTACCTTTTCTCTTCTTCTTCTCCTTTGAATTCTGGCCATCAACCTGCAGGAGAAAAAAAAATTGAACAGCATTCGTTTTTACTCAAACCTTAGCTGAAATACTCAAGCAGGAAAGACGATTTTCCATAAACCATATGACATAAACAACGACAGGTCATCGTTTACTCTCCCTTCACTTGTTCAAAACCTGTTTGAGCTTCTCACAAAAGAAAACATTTTAAAACACCGCTGCTTACTGACACTAATTGACTCCCAAAGTATTTTTTTCTACTACGGAAGTCAATGAGACCAGCATTCTTCAAATGATCTTCTTTTGAACACAAAACTCATTACAGCTTAATCTCGATGGAGAATAAATTGAGGCAATTGAAGCTATTTTTGGATGAACTGCAGCTTTAAATGCTAAGTTCATGAATCTAACAGCAGAATTAAATACATTTCTGATTGATGTATTATTCTATTATTAAATATAGGAGTCAATTTTGAAACGTGTCCAAGAACTCTACATATTACTATTTCCATTGTAACAAAATTGATTTAATACACCTTTATAGAATGCATACAACTCACTTTTTAATAGTGATTTAGGTACTAGGCCCGCCCCCTACTACTAGGTACTTAAAATTACAGAAATTTACCAGAAATTAAAATTAAAGGAAATTTCTGTAGTTTAATGTCCGTTATTTTACGGTTTATTTCTGGCACCCCAACTGCTGGAAACAAACCATAAAATTATGGATTTTTTTAACAATGTAGTTCAGATTTCAGTCACAAAAAAAAAAAAAAGCTTTTATCCAGAAACTGTGTTTTTATAGCAGCGGGAGAGTCAAGATGTTAACAATTTTAATAGGTCACACTTTACAATAAGGTTCATTAGTTAATGTTAATTAATGCATTTACTAACATGAACAAACAATGAACAATACTGTTACGATTGAAGGTTATTTGTTTATTTATTTTGTTGCGCACTATACGTGTCTTTTTGTTTGTCCCGCCTTCTTGTGGTGTTTTCTATTGTTTCATAGGCTCCCACTGCAATGAGGTCTATGCCTTGATTGGCTGCTGGTCCCACAGGCCTATAAATAAGACCTTCCGGCAAGGTTCGAGGAGCTCATTTGTGGTGCAATGGTTGTTGGGAGTGGAGCTCCTAGATTTCCCCCTTTTCCCCTTTGGCCGACGACCAACAATGTATTTCATCCTGTGCCATTGTTTACACGTTTGATTGACTATTTGAGAGTTTGAGCTTGTAAGGGTGGCCTGCCAGTTTATTTGATTACTTTTGACTTTGTTTGTGTTAGGGAGACAGGTAAGCTTCCTGTATTTTCTTTAAATATTCATAGGTAATTTAGTTCATTTTACTTTGTAGATTCTTTTGGCCTGAGGCCACCCTGAAGATAAATCTATTCAATTACCCTCAATCGAGTGTCTGAGTTTGGTTGTCGACCAAAGGGGTCTCTTTGAATTAGTTTTTTTGGGGGGGGGGGGGGGGTTGTTTTTTCGTTTTTCGTTTATTATGCCCATGATGTTTTTCTCCTAGACTTTGGAGCGCAAAAACTACATTTAGTTCAGTATTGGTTCACGTTAGTTAATGAAAATACAGTTGTTCATGTTAACTCACGGTGCATTAACTAATGTTAACAAGCATGGACTTGGATGTTAATAATGCATTAGTAAATGTTTAATTATGATTAATAAATGCTGTACAAGTGTTGTTCATGTTAGTAAACGCATTAACTAATGAACCCTATTGTAAAGTGTGAACTTTTAATAACATTACTATTGAAGTTTTTACTTAATTTTCCTTTTCATTCATTATCTGTTTTTCTGTTCTGTGAAAATTATTTCAAAACTATTTGATACTTCACGCAGTCACAGAAAACAAACTTTTATCCCAAGACTGTCTTTTTATAGCAGTCGGGATGCTTTAGATATGCAGTTTCTCTGATTTGGCGTCAGACGTCCTGCGTGTGATTTACGCGTGTGCGGCACAAACGCAGTCAGCAGAAGCTGCACATCCTGCCGGGGATGAAAGCAGCGGCTGTTTTTCAGCACAGGCCATCAGTCAGCGGCCGGCCGAGCGCACAGAAAACAGGGTCGAGAGAAGAGCAGCTTTGAGCCGCCGCGAGTCTCTGGAGCCTGAGACGGGCAGGTGAGCAACCTGTGCTGATTTACAGCTCCTCCACGTCCCGCTATCTCTTGGAGAGGAGAGCTAAGTGAAACACTTCCTCCCTGAAGCCCAGTTAAATCCACATCAAGACGCTGTGTTCCTCAATGCACAGCCCGATGGGAAGCGTGCTCTTTTTTTTTTTCCGCTCGCGCTAAAGATCTAAAAACAAGCTGAAAGGGAGTTCTGGACAGGAAGGGTTGGGGGTTTGACACCGGCTCTTCTGAGTCATTAAACCACAGGCCAAATCAGGACGTGACCTGTTCATATCCAATATTCACTGCAAATCTGCAGCCAGAGCAAAACGGAGAATATCAGGAGGCTTTCAGTGGCGTTATACTTCTTAAACTCACGAGTAACAAGTCTTAAAACAGATGTTTCGCTGATCTGAAGAAAAAACAACACTGAAATCTGTTACTTTTTCATGAGTCAACTAGATGTGTTGATTTACAATCTATAGTATATTAAGATAATGCTCGCACTTTACAATAAGGTTTGGTCACACTTTATTTTGATGGTCCGTTTGTTGAATTTAAGTTACATTGCAACTAATTCTCATTAGAATTAAAGTAGACTGTTAGGTTGGGGTAGGGGTAGGGTTAGTGTAAGTTGACATGTTCTTGCAAAGTTTCTTATAGTCAGTTAAATGTCTGCTGAACGTCAGTATCAACAGATAATAAGTAAACAGTCTACTGATACTCAAATGGACCATCGAAATAAAGTGTTACCTAAGGCAGTGTTTCTCAACTGGTGGGTCGCGACCCAAAAGTGGGTTGCGGGAAAATTTTTTGTGGGTCGCGGAGTGGGTGGTCAAAAAAAATAAAAAAATAAAAATTATTTTGCTTATACCGGACTTTTATTTTGAAATACGCGCGCGACAACAGTTCAGTTTAGTTCGGTAACTGAACATTTCTCTACCCTAACCGCTGTTTACAGTATTTATCGTTTTTACTTTGTAATATTTCTATAATTTGATACATTTTGTTAAATGCAACAATAAAATATTGGGTCGCGGCTTGATGACCATGTAAAAATGTGGGTTCCGTGGCCAAACCAGTTGAGAACCACTGATCTAAGGTTTTATTAGTTAACCCTTTAACTACAAAAAAAAAATAGTTTGGATTGCATTTCTTAACTCCTAATGTCGCTAGTTATCACACTCAGTGCCTTTTTTTTTCTTCAAAATTCCATATCCCAAATGGTTGATTTGTCGGTTTATGGTAAAAGTACGTAATTAATACATAATAGGGCTGTGCAATATGGACAAAATTATCATATTGTGATTTTATTTTAACGAATATTGCGATTTTATTTGCAATTTTGGCAGCTGTTTTTGCTTTTTCAAACAAGCTACATACATATTCAGTGCACAAGAAGTGCAGAACAAAACATTCTACAATTATATAACACAGTATTAAGTCTAATAAAAAAAACTGTAGTAAAATCGTCTTTAAAACAGACAACATAAAATAACTGAAGATGAAGTAACCTCAGCTCTAGTTAAACACATACTGTACACAGTAGCACTCACTGCTTGATCAACAAAACTGTGATAAATTGTGTTAAAAACAGACAACATGAAGAAATAAAGATGAACTAACCTCAATTCCAGTCAGAATAATAAATAAAAACTAACGTCAATCAAAACCACCTATTCGGTTCTCCCGCTCAACTTCGTCGTGGGCGTAGTGAGCTCTGATTGGTTAATGTACTTACTAACATCAAGTATAAAAATACAATACAGCATTTATTAATCATAGTTCAACATTTATTAATGCATTATTGACATACGGTGCATTAACGTTAACAAGCATGGCTTTATTGTTACAATGAACAACTATTTTCACTAACTAATGTTAACCACATTAACAAATACTGGAATAAATGTGTTGTACATAGTTTGTTCATGTCAGTAAATGCATTAATACAAACTTATTTTAAAGTGTAACAGAGATAATGAACAACCATAGTCTTTAAAAAAAAATTAATAAAATAAAATAAATAAATAAATAAATATTGCTGTTAGTGTCAGATATGGAAAAATTTATGGAAATTAAAATTGTATCCTGGTGCATCTTTGAGCAGAAATAGGGGGGGAAAAAAGAATAGATTCTGGGGGTGAACCACAAGAATCACAAGACCCCTTCAACAGACCTCTTTAGGGTGGACTTAAATGAGATGTTTAATAAGAGGATAGGCCTTTTAAATGTATCTTATACTAAATTGTGACAAAACAAATACTCGTAGTTCATATATTTACAGTATACTGGGTTCTATAATTGTGAATATAAATAAATAACATATAATTAATAATAACAACAACAACAATAATAATAATAAATATAAATACTGCTGGATAAAGATCAAATCGCAATTAAATGCACATAAAAATAAATGCTTGTTTTGACATAATATATCTGTCTATATATATTTATTATGTATATAAAACTGCGCAATTGCAAGCATTTGTATTATTTATATATAATTTTTTACAAAATTATATCTAATTTTAAGTATCTATGCAAAAACAAAAGTTCTGTATTGTTGTGTTTTATGTATGTGTGTGTATTACATATATAGTATGATATTGTATCAATACCTGATCAAAAAAATTATCAAAAGTTGTTCTAAAACTATTGAACACCCATATTTTTTCTTAGGACAATTTTGAAAAGCTTTATTAACACTTTAAATGTTAACCAATGTGCATAATATCTTACATCAAGAAACTTTTACTTTGGATGCAATTAATCGTAATTAATGTTTGTCTTAATTTGAAAATAATCAAATATATATTAAATATTAAACGTGTGTTGTTTTAATGTGTTCATTATTTACTGTAGCACTTTGGGTTTAAAAAAAAGCACATAAACAATGCATTATTATTTTTATCATTTATTATGTGCAAAAACATGTATTATTTTATTCATTTAAAATCTAATTTGCGAAAACAGATTGAAAACTTTATGCTAAATTATTTATCTAATCTGTCCATACGCTGGGATTTCAATTCCATACACGTGAAAGCAACGGACTCGTTCGTACGGCGAGGTCTGGTAATAAAATCTAAGGATGTGTGGGCAGAGGAATCGGCGCTTGACAGATGATTTGACCAGATGATGTTGGAGTGGAGCTCACGGTGTGGATTCAGATTAAAAACAAGCTCTTCAGGACGTCTGGCGGCGTGTGGCCTGAAGCCAG
This sequence comes from Danio albolineatus, assembly GCA_903798035.1. Lineage (NCBI taxonomy): Eukaryota > Metazoa > Chordata > Actinopteri > Cypriniformes > Danionidae > Danio > Danio albolineatus. Next base: position 3,220,665 of record CAIGQQ010002490.1, read on the forward strand.
CTTGACCACAAAACCGTCGTGGGCTGAAGATGTTGCAAAGCAAAAGCGTGACGGCGAGCGTTTGAGTCCTGAAAGTTACCAATGACAGATGACGCATGAATCAGACAGAGGAGGGAACGTCTGCTCGTTTCCATATTCCCTAAATCACACGCACTCCTTCACTCCATAACTAAATGAAGCAAAAATCATAAATGGAGAGGAACACTGTAAAATATCAATACATTTGCATATTTGTTTTCTTTTATTTATGTTTTAAACTGCATTATGAGACCTTGAGGTCCTTCAACAATTTTTGATGTTGCAAAGTTAGAAAAAGTGGCTTTTATTCATATTTTTGACAGTTTTTAGGAGATACGTTGCTTGGATTGGTGTTCAAATTACAGTATAAAAGCCTGGTAATAAATAAACTGCCGGTGCTTTTTCTGGGCTTATTTCTGTATGTATTATGTCTTATAGATTGTTTCAGAGTACATCTGTTCATTTTCAAATCATAAAAAAAATTGTTAATTAATTTTTAAAAATAATAATAAATAAATAATAATAACAAAATAAATAAAAGCACACTCACTCCTGCAGTCACTGAAGGTAAAATAATAATAATAATAATA